>JALIZF010000678.1:0-34916 GCA_029948255.1 Telmatactis stephensoni | reverse complement strand
TATCGTTCTTGTAATTATTAAGAGACAATGGCTATAGAATATTAGATAATAAATAAAATACTTAATATAATGAAGCTTTAAAGACTTACTAATTGCAATTGCTATTGACAATACTAACTAATCAAATAATTTAACTCAGCACTCTTAAGGGACTATAATAAACAGTTATATATTTACAATTCAAATATGGTTACTTTGCGCTACGAAAACAAGAAAAACTTATAGTAAATTCTTAAATATTATTTTAGATTTAATTCTGCACTTAGCTGTAGTTATTTCGATTGACGTTCTTCTGATGCTTGGCCTTTAATGAATCGGGACGACTTTTCTGTTTTTGAAACTTCCACAGCTTTTACCAGGCTTTTGATTTAAGTCTCTTTATATCCCAGTTCACAGCAAAGCAAATTGCTCCAAATAACAATCTTCACACAGGCAATTTGGTAACACAGTCAAGCAAAGTCAAATCAAAGTTCAAAATTGTAGTTCAAACTTTTTTTCTTCTCTCTTCTTAGCAGACGTCAAAGACAAAGCAAATTCAATTGGCTCCAAATAATGGTCGCCACAGTAAGCACTGAATTACGTTTGAAGAACTTTTGTCACAGTCAAAGTTCCACTTTTCGGTTTAGCGTTTCTTGACATCGAGTAGAATACTCTGAGGAACAATGAGTTTTATCCCAACAATTTTAACACAACTGCAGGACCTTTTCAAAAGTTCCACGTTCTTTGGCGTTTCTTGACGTAGTCGAACAGTTAACGCAGCCCCACGTTGGGCGCCAAATGTAACAAGAAGTCAAGGTTTATTTAATAGCGGAGCTCTCGCACGAGCCGAAGGCCCGCGCAAGCGGAGCACCATACCTAAGAAAAAATGGTAACCCATCCAGTTGATTTTTCATGGACACACAGGGAGCCCAATGGTATATGGCATTGTATTATACTGATTGTATTGCGGACAGCAAGAACAATTCTTAAGGATTACATTTCCGAAGTTTCACTACCACGGTAAGCAAGTTTGTACACACATTTATTTCCGTCCAGAGGTCGCACAATAATAGCTAGTAGCATATACTATCCTAAATCCTCGTTCTATCTTTACTCTGAAACGAACGATCAACTGACAGACAAAAGTATTTCAAACTAACAAGAACTTTGAGAGATTTTCTTTCTTTCCCGCAAATAAGTACACAGATTAACTGTCTAAGTTGCATTTAGCTAGGGTCTGCCTTGTACCTCGTGCTTTTTAGACCCAGTAATATTTTTACGATAATTTATCCATTTAATAATTAGTTTTATTTTCTATTTATAATTTTCTATATATAATTCCATTTATATATTGTAGAATGTAATTTTTTTCCTATATGTCCGATATTTTAGTAAATATTATTAAATCTACCTTTCGCCCGCGCGAGCGGAGCACCATACCTAAGAAAAAATGGTAACCCATCCAGTTGATTTTTCATGGACACACAGGGAGCCCAATGGTTGTCCGTCCGTGTACATCGCGATGCTGATTGGCTGATTGATTTTTGGCGCCAAACAAAAACTTACTTCGCGCGTGCGGTCATCCGGGAAGGCTTACCAAATGATGCTAAAGTGTTCTTTATAGAAAAACTTTTCAGTCGAAAGTTTTCAGTTTACTGAACATAACAACAAACAAGATTATTCACACAATATTTAAACTTAAAAACAACACACAAATTCACAATGAACCAAGTCAAAACTGCGAAGACTAAAAGAGTTTTGACAGAAGAGGAAAAGCTAAGGAGGCGTGAAAGAGAAAGAGAAAGACGAAGAAATCTCACTGAAGAAAAGCGAAAAGCTGAAAGAGAAAGAAAACGTGAATGTAGACGAAACTTCACGGAAGAAGACAGACTACAGGAACGTGAAAGACAAAAGGTGTTGAGAGAGAACTTCACCGAGGAAGACGGGGAACACGAACGCCAAAGAAAAAGGGTGTTGAGAAGCAACTTCACCGAGGAACATAGAGAAGATGAACGTGAAAGAAAAAGAAGTTCGAGAGGGACTGTGACCCAAGAAGAAAAAGAAAAGGAAAATGAAAGGAAGAGAAATGCCAGACAAAGAGAGAGACTTAGACTTCAACAACTTCGCCGTCTCAGGGGGGAGATTGCAAGCACTTCAATTCTCTCAGGTAAGACTATAAGCTGACTTTCAGCTTCAGATGTTGTTATGTTGACATATGAGTCTAGATGTACTGATGTTTTCTTTTTCTCGGCTTTTCGTTTTGGACAATCATTATTTGCGAGATTTAAATCGTAAGTAAATTTTAGATAAGAACGAAAATGACCAAGCTGATATTGCTAAAATTTTGTGATGTACTGGCACGATTCACTTTGTTATATTTTGTTAAAAATGACCATGCAAAATTTGAAGTTTTTTAGCCAAATTTAAGGATCATTAAATTATTAACTGAGAAAGAAAATATTTTCCTACCTATACAAGCAATATTTATTGCAAAAGTAAAGATAAAGGGAAAAAGAGTTTTTGAAGTAAAAAGACAGAAATGTAAAAACTTTTGAGAGCGCGTTTATAGATGGCGTGATCGGGTTAAGTTAGAGAAGGCTTTTTTAAGGATAATTTTGCTTTCAATCAGCGAAAACGGATGAGTTTTGCACTTTTTTCTCGTAAAAACCCTTCCGAATCGCGATGCAAAACTAATTGCGATTTTATTGCGAGAAAATATATAAAGTGTAGAGAAAATCAAATGATTGGCGGACAGTTTCTATGGCAACCATGAATTTGTCAGTACAAAATGGCGGCGACAACAAAGAAGAATCAGCAGAAACAACGGAACGATCGATTAAAAATACACATGGATGATTCTTCACCATTCAGAAATATGCATTTTCAAAGAATTGCTTAATGAAAACTCAAAGTTACAGTAGTAGTAATCTTCATAGTATTAAATTTACGGAAGTTGTAACGCTTGTTTTCTGGAGATGTCGTCGAAACAAACATTTACAAGAGTGATCAACAGATACATTATCGTAAGTAACCTTCTTTAAAACATAAATCTACATTAACTTACAAACGTGTTGATACTTTTTATATTTATTCCGAGTTTAATGATGTAAGGAGAGGGGAATTAATTAGAGCTATAGTGAAGCCAGTTACTTCGTTTGCAACCACGTGGTATATTGATGTTTTGAAATGTTAAAATATTATTAAATTTGCTAAATAAAATAAGATGCTTATGAACTTGTAGAGCAATTAAAGCAACACCTCTGGGACAATTTTTGGAGTGCAAGAGGAATTCCTTACAGAGTTATTGGCGAATGAAGTTTTCAAATAATATAGTGTGAATCTATGGCGGTGCCATCTTGGAGACTTGGAGGACATATCATTATCCTCCAACATGGCTGCCAACATTGCAGAACATAAACTCAAGCATAAAGTAGATAAATATCACTTAATTTAACTATGAATAGCATTTCTAAGTATACCAAACTATGTGGCTAGATAATTTCCTGAATTCTGATTGGCTAATGCATGGTCTGTATTTTGCCATATCAGGACTGCTGTCCCGGATGAAAAGAAAAGTTTGCATTTAGCAATTGTTTTAGCGGGACTTCTCAAAGCCATATAATAAATAAGTTATTAACCTCGTTTGCTCTGTCTGTATGGGAAAACTTATCAGACCCTGGTCTTTTTGTATAGACCTCTGACTGCACTTGGTCCGTACTGTCAAGACCTCAGTCTGATATTTTCCCATACTAGACAGAGCAAACGAGGTTAATAACCCTTTAGTATTTTTATGAAAACTACTTCCACCATATTCTTACCTTTTCACTTACATCATCAAAATGTTTTTAGAGCCCTGAGTAAGATCAAAGTGCTTTAATTTATAAGAGCAAGGAAAACTATGTATGTCTGCAGAATTTTGAATTAAAATGAGTTTTTATTGCAAAGATACAACTATTTAAAATGCTAAATCTATAGTAATTAAGAAATGTATGGAAGTCCATGTTTGTGGACCACTCTGAGGGTCACCAAAATATCAGTATCCTCAAAGAGATAAGAGCCTCAAGTGAAATCAAAGTAAATCCATGTAAAGAGCGAGTAAAACTACTTATTATCCAACTCATCATAGACGAGTAAAAATATCGCGTGAGTAGGACTGGAGTGAGTAAAAATATCCAGCGATATTTTTACTCCTCTATACTGGTTTTACTCCTCTATACTGGTTTGAGCGTGAAAGCGTGAAAGTTTTGTCTTGATTTTCCTTGAATATTATCGAAGTTGGTAAGCTCTAAAATAGTTCTTGAATAAAATAATTTCATAAAGTTAAGTCGATTAAACTAAACTCATTGCTGGCAACACATATTCGCCTATCAGTTTTTGGAAGCTATGCATTTTTTTGAGCTACAAACTTTAAAACACAAATCAATGAACACAAAAACTCTGAAGAATAGCTCTCGTTTATCAATTAAACTGAACATACCTTTATTTTCTTGACCACTGGTATTTGAAAAACCCCTTGGGTATGAAACACAAATCTAAACTTGTTCTTTTTCTCTCTGATATGGAGGAATGATGATGGTCCCGTACAAAGCAGCACTCAAATGGCTGTAAGTTCAACCTGAAATATGGTAAATTCCTTCAACTAGTCCTTATTTCAGTCCAACTACTTGCCATGGTCTGTCCAAAGTTACTTGTATAGTTATCAAAATTAAGCTACAGAATGGACTCTTTTGGAACTCGTTTCCAACTTGACTTCAGACTTTCAACTGGCACTTGTTTTGTTGAAAATGGCTCTCAAACTGAGGTCACAAATTTCCTTCATACTTCATTTAGTCAAGAGCTTTGTAGTTCCAATTTTCCAAAAGACGTAGTTTGCCTTATGGGCAACGAATTTTAACAGAAAACAGACGAATTTAGATGAAAATTCGGCCGTAGATGACAGAATGTGACTATACAACTGTCAGAAAACTTGTTTAATCAGTTTCTGCGTATTAGCCAATCAAAAATCATCCTGCTAGTCACGTTGAGTAATGCAACGTCATGCGACGATAAAAAGGTTTTGGAAAATACTCCCTTTGGCTAAAACCAAGGTCCGACTGGATAATAAATAACTTATTAGACACTATTTGTGTATAGTATGGCCGAATATATTTTACTCGTCAACTTGTATTTTGGCTCACCTGCGTGACTCGTAAAATATCCAGCCATACTCCACACAAAACTGTCTAATAAGATATATATATCCCTGAAAATTTTTGAGCCAGAGAGCTTTTGTTGCAAAGATATGAACAATTTTATTTACTCATTCTCCAGTAAGAAATGTACAGTAGAGTGGATTTCGTATAACTTTGAAAAACTATCGCACGGCCACGGTACGGAACCTCGCCTGCTGATTTCTTTGTAAATTTGTAAAGAAATCAGCAGGCGAGGTTCCGTGCTGTGACCGTGCCGTGCCGTGCCGTGACCGTGCCGTAGTTTTTCAAAGTCATACGAAATCCACTCTATGCACTCAGTGCGACACCAACATATGGCAGACAAAATACGAATTGGCAAAACCCCCATGAAAAGTAACTACAGCTAATTGATCTTTTTGATACAGATGTCAAACAAACAAATGTATTGTTCATAGACCAAGCCAAATGTGACATTCAGCACAATGGAAAGTTTAATTGCCTATTTACTGACTGGCTGGTTTGGTTTGTCTTGTTGTTTCTTGGACTGCATGTGGTTAAAGTCTCGTTCTCTCACAATCCAGGCTCATCCTACACTAACTGCGCATGACATTGTAATTCTTCGTTATTCAATTTTTTATAGAATTGAAGGGAGCCAAAAGGAGCAAATGGTGATTTAGGGGGGAAAAAGTGCATGATCATGATAATGCTAATACTGTAACACAATTAATCGTTTTCCTTTAGATGCTGTCTGACAGTTCCATTATTTTAAACTCTGGTTTAACAAAATGTTTTCCCCTAGTAGCTATATGAATTATAGTACAGGGATCAGTAATTTCAATTGTTCGGTTGCATGTGACATCATCAAAAAGCTATAAAAGCTAAACTATTCATGACATGAAACTGTTTCCTAGATAATTTATTTATATCATTAAAATACTAATTAATAATTCATAAGGCAAACACAATGAAAATCGCAACCGTGACGAGTGTTTTATATCTTGTAAAGATTCGTCCTAATTGACATCAACTTTTTATTTTTTTTATTTTAAGTCATTTACAACATTCGCATCCGTGTTGTATCAGCTATACAATCACTTGCCTTCGGCTCGTGATTGTATATGCCGATACAACACGGCCGCTCATGTTGTAAACGTCACTTATTTAAGAAAATAAAGTCCTCACAAAAAAATGAGTTCTTTTGATGAATGGTTTTGATTGATTGCGAGTCAATTTCTGTCACGCAACACTGTCACGTATGTCATGGAGATGCAGAATTATAGGCAAATGTGATTCAAATCGTACCACTTTAACTTTGTAAGTGATAAATAAGTTTGTTTTGGTGAATATTTGTATAGAAAACACAAATTATGTGATATTAAAGTGATTTTGGTCCTTTGTGTTATTGTCCACCATGCTGGTGTACAAAGGTTGTGGGCCAACTTTATGGCGGACCCATTCATTTTCACATTTATGACCAAAAATTTTGTATGATTGGATACAAACCAACTTCTTTTTTGATGCAAGACAGTTTATTCACAAATATTCTATATTAAGCCAGAAAAATTTATGATGACGACATCAGTGCAACCCAAGAATTTTTGAACCAAACATGTTTTAATATACAAATCAAATTTCAGGTTTAGTTACCAAAATACTGATTTGAGTTAATTGTTATAATAATTATTATAATTTATGTCATCTTTGTCTATATTTTGAAGCTGTTAGCTTGATTGAACTTTCTGGTATATTTTAGAGTTGTCAGTGACAGAAAAAAAAAGCAGATATTGTTACTGTCAACATATACAAGTTGTTTTTGTGCTCTTTTATTTGTCAATATCATGAGAATTAAGTTTTTGATTAGTTTCAGATGAAAGCAATTTTTTGTATGGCTATGTTATAAAGGAATTGTTCCATGCTTAATTAGCTATATATACTACGATGACTTTTTTATACGATTTTTTATAGAATTCATGGGAAAAGGATGGCAAAAGGATAAAAATGAATTATGTGCATTATGATTAATATGTTAATACTTAAAATAATTATCTCTAACACAAACTTTACTTATTATATGATTGAGTCTGTTTTCTTTGTTATTCATAGGACTTTATATCACTAAATTCACGATGATTATATATTCAAGGGTTTTATATAGAGCTTCTCCGGGATGTATCTGTATAAATCACTTGAATTTACAATTCCCGGGGTTTATCTAGATACATCACTTGAATTTATAATTTCGTTCCATACTTCCTTAGATGATTTATGTGTGGACATCAAGACTTAGACATTTTCTTAGAAATATACTAAGTAGCGATTTTTGGTGGAAAAAAAAGTATGTGATAAATGACAGAAATTCGAACCCGAGACTTTCTGCACTCCTATACCTGCTTTTAACCACTATACTACTGAGCTAACTGATGGAATCTTCTCAACAAAAAAATATTTTGTGTGTTATCATGAAGTTCGTTAGTGTTTCTCTGAATAGAATTGAAAAACAATTATTTAAGGTTTCCTTCTGGGAATTCGGTAACAATGATCTGATTAGTGATTGTCTTTTTGAATCGCTTTTGTGTGAAAACCTCCTCAATCATATAATAAGGCAGATAAATACCTCGAAGCTCGGCTTTTATCCATATACATCCCTCGGGCCTACAGCCCTTGGGATGTATATGGCTAAAAGCCTCGCTTCTCAGTATTCATCCCTTCCATATTTGTGTGTTGGAGGGGAGGGCAGTTTTTAGAGTTTAAGAGGGGATTTTTTTTCAAGTTCGAGCAGTGACGACAAAAACTCCTGAGTTGAAGAATAGCTGTTGTACAGAATTAAAATCATTTCTGTCAGAAAGTTTAAGTTGTTTGTAAGTAGTTTTGGCCGATGAAAGTTGAATCAAAGTGTTAATCCAAAACGAAAATTTGGATCGAAAATGAGGTTTAGGCCTTCATTTGCTCATTTGCTGTATGTTTTCTATATATTCAGCTTGAAAAAGCTTAATCCCAACACAAATTCAAGAAAAAGTCTTTGTACAATTCAAAAATCTGTTTTAAACAGGTATTTTATCTTGGTACATCAGTTTTTAAAAGGTAGAAAAAGGATTTGAGTGTTAATCCAGAACGAAAATGTGGATCACAGGTAAAACTCGCACGAAGGTCTAGTTTTTGGAGCTTTTCGCCATTATTGCTCGTCATTGAAAAAATTCTCATCTTAAATATCAAATATGTTTTATCTTTATAGAAGGGGAAAAAGATAATAGTCAAGGTGACTGGTTCTTTGTCCAGACTCAAGTTAGTGGGGCAGATTAAGTGAAGATAATGATGCACATAGTTATTTATTTACTTATTTATTTACAAAACTTTCATTTTCACTTTTGCATATTGAAGATAATTAAGCAGAATGTGCAACAGCTACGTGTGCAAGTGGAACAGATTCTGTAGAAATTCCTCTGGAATGTTGCACTACAGACTTGCATGTCGATGAGCAAAATACACAACCTGACAATGACGATAGAGAGGTTGATTCAGAAATTGTCCTTGACTCCACTGTAACAGACTTGCATGTCAATGAGCAGTTTACTCAAGCAGTCATCCAGGCTGAAGAACTTCATGCAGAAATCCCTCTCGAAGCCATTGAAACAGATTTGCATATTGATGAACAGTTAACCAACAACCCACATGGAGAGGTTGATGCAGAAATTCCTCGGGAAGGCATCACAAGAGACTTGCATGTCAATCAACAGCAAACACAAGCTGACAATCAAAATGAAGATACTGAGCCGGTGGCCAGGGCATGAGCTGTTGGTGTTGCATATGAGTATGCAAAACCTGGTGCAGCAGAAACTGATGATGAGTGTCAGAAAAGAAGGCGTCGCAATCAAAGAAAAATATTAAAAGAGGAGTGGAGGCTTATTGAAGTCATTGGTGACCTACCGCCACCCCCACCACCAGGATCAAATCAGCAAGAAGATGAAGCCTATATTGCTATTCGTGCCTTTGAGGTTGAACAGCTGACTTATGATTTTGTTTGCTGTGACACATGCAAGGAACGGCGCCTCCAAGCCAATGCTACAGGGAGCAATTGCTGTAGTCGATGTAAAAGAGACAAACAGGTCCCAAAGTTATGGTCCCATGAAAACAACATGGATCCTGGATTAGTGCCAGAGGAGCTATCTGGTCTTACAGATGCTGAACAGATGCTTATAGCAAGATTAGCACCTGCCATACATGTGCATATGCTGAAGCATGGGGGTATTGCTGCACGAGGACACTGCATAGCATTCCCTCAGGCTGTTCAAGAACCTGCTACAATCCTTCCACGTCTACCAGCAGAGGTGGATATCATTCGAGTGAGAAGACAAGGAAAGGATGACACACACAAGGACTTCAGAGTTCAAAGACGCCGTGTGGAATCGGCAATTCGATGGTTGAAGACCAACAATCCTGCTTACAGTAACATAACCATTGATGATGTTCGAATTGAAAACTTACCAGAGGATGGTGAGTTGCCAGAATTGCGCACAGTTGAATTCAGTGGGGCTCAGCATGAAGATGATCAAGGTCCAGCCCCTGAGCAGTTGAATGCTGGAGTGGTAGAGGATGATGAAGAGACAGTATCTGGAGTTCTTTTACCTGAACCAGGTGTGGATGTTCAAGAGCAAATCCAGTCAGCAGTGAACCAACTTATAACTGATCCTGAAGATGACGAAAGATCACATCAGAGACGAGTGGGTCAAACACCAGTGATTCCTTGGCCCACTACGGATAGAACACCAGCATCAGAGTTCACCACTCCTTACTTTTTTACGATGGCATTTCCTTGCCTGTTCCCTACAGGAAAGGGGGATTATAATGTGAACCGTCCAAGAACATGCACTTCTCTTCATGAGTGGGCAGAGCATTTGCTGTGGTACCAAGATGGAAGATTTGCCAAACACAAGGTGTGGAAGTTTGTGGTGCACAACATAATCATGAGAAAACGAACCCTTGAACAGAGCCGGTATTTTGTTGACCAGCAGCTGGGAGATCCTCACATTACCGTTGCTGATTTGCAAGAGCGGTTTGCAAGGGGAGACACAACTATTGCAAATAAGTTGCTGTATTTTGGAGCAAGTCTGCGTGGTACATCTCAATACTGGCATCAAAGATGAAGGGAGCTTCGTGCATTGATTGAGTTCATGGTGAATGAGAAGCTTGGACTACCATCATTTTTTATGACTGGAAGCTGTGCTGAGTTTTACTTCCCTCCATTGAGGAGACTACTGGAAAAGTACATTCTTCAGACGACTGGGGAAGTTGTTGACCTTCTTGAAGACAACAATGCACGGTTCAAAGCAGTGCAGGAGAACACTCATATTGTTGTATCTTACTTTGATGTTCGCACTCAGTGCTACCATGAGAAGATAGTGAAAGGCGTGTTTGGTGTCACTGACTACTGGTATCGTTATGAATTTGCAAAGTCCAGATGACAAATTCATTGGCACCAGCTAAGTTGGAGAGGTGATCGAGAGCCACATCAGTTGCTACAGAATGCCAGAGAGGATGGCTGTAATGATGACGAGTATGTGACAAGGCTTAGTAATTGGGTGGAGGAAAACTTTGCTATGTCAGCTTCACATCCTGCTGGCAAAGATGAGCATGGAAATCCAAAGAAAGAGTTTTGGCAACCACCTGAAGGTTCTGCCGAACCAGTGGCCAATGACCAAGATCCATTAGTAAAGATGTTGATGAATGTATCAGCAACACAGGATGCAATACTGGACGATTACTTGCAGTTGGTCAACAGGGTTGGATTACATTGCTGCTCTGACTACTGTTTGAGGACACCCCGACATCCAGATATCAACTGCAGTCCTGGACAGCAAATGGGGATGTTAGTTTGATTGTATCCAACTCTCCTCCTGATACCCCTAGTGCAAATGAGATCATTGCTGTGACTGACTATGTGTGTGGGTATGCTTGTAAGGATAATGAACCTACTGGTGCAACCATTGATCTATTTAAAGACATGGTAAATACAACTGAAGCAGGTGATGAAACATCTGGACACTCAGTTTGTGCCAAGCTGTTAATGAGAACAGTTGGAAGAAGAGATATCCGTGGTCCAGAAGCATCCTGTGAACTGAGTGGACTTGCACTGTGGCGTTGTAGCCGACAGTTTACCTACTTGTCAATGACTAGAACAAGACGTCTTGAGCAAAATGGTGATACAGCAACCACAAGTACCTCGCTAGATAAATATCTTGCAAGACCACGTGAAAAGGTGTGTTCGTGGTATAAGTACGCATCAGAGAATGGAAAGGTGCCAGTGGTAGGTGGTGGTGCAACACATGCAACTTGGCCACTGAATGAGGATTACTGCCGTACAATGCTTCTGTTGCATTGGCCCAACTGGTTTGCCATTCAAGAGGTGAAGGGAGATGGGGAATCGTGGATGGAGCGTTTTGAACAATTCCTCATCAGCGACAACTGCCCTGCCTTTGTTAAGGCCCAGGTCTTGAAGGCCCAACAGATGGCAAATCATCAACCAGAGAATCGATATGAAGAGGATGATGATGGTGATGATGAGGCAAGCGAGGCAGAGGAGCAACCAGATTGGGTTGAAGTTTATGCAGGTCAGAATCATCATTATGAGGGAGTTGAAGACGAGTTCCAGTATGATGATGGTGGTGATCACTATGACTGGAGTAGCACTTCAGTTCGTATACCTGCAGTTGAAGAAGCAAAGCAGTGGCTTCAAGACTGTATAAAAGAGAATGAGGAGAGCAGTACAAGGGGCAGAAATGTTGAATTGCCAGATGTATGTCCCTCAACTCTTAATGAAGAACAGAAGTCAATAGTAAGTTTAGTCCTGTACACCCTGTACAATTATGTGGAAAGTCCTGAGAATTATGTACCATTACGACTTGTGGTTTCTGGTACTGGCGGAACAGGAAAGTCTTACGTAATCAAATGTTTGCAGCGTTTGGTGCGGCAGGTGTTTGGAATGAATGAAGCAATACCAGTTATTACCCCAACGGGTAATTCTGCCTACCTGGTACATGGTAGTACTGCTCATAGCTTTTTGTCGCTACCAACCGGTGGACGGTCTTGCAATGAACTGTGCATCCCATCAGGGGCTGTACTAGAGAGGATTCAGAACAGATGTGAAAATTTGAGAGTACTCGTTGGTGATGAGCGCTCTATGTTTGGTCGTACTACGATGGGCTGGATGGAGCAGCACACCCGATATGGAATGAACAGGGGAAATTCATCGGAAGAACCCAGGGGAGGCATTCCAGTTGTTGTCATGATGGGAGATGATGTTCAGCTACCTCCTGTCTGTGATACGCCTGTGCATGTTCCAGATGCTCGCAGTGCACCTTCCAATCATGGCCGATTAGTGTGGACAAACTTTGATAGTGCTGTAGAACTAACTCAGATTGTGAGACAGTCTGAATCTGAAGTACAATTGCGAGATGTACTTACATCTATGAGAAGCTACACCACTTCAGCAGACCAGGTTCGCTGGCTGCAAAAGTATCAGTGGCATAATCTTCAAAGAACCCATGGAGAGGGTCTATTGCAGAGGATGGATGATGAAGGCCTGTTTGTGTTCCCAACACATCGTCTGGAGTGGGAACGGAACAAAACTAAGTTACTTGAATGCAACAGGCTTCCTAATCATGCAGTAGTAAAGGTCAAAGCAGTGAATAATGGGAAACATGCACAAAAGGCTGACAGCAACAAGGCAGGAGGATTGTTGCAGCTTGTTTATCTTTGTCGTGACAGTAAAGTTATGCTTGTAGCAAATCTCAAGGCTGAATGGGGTTTGTACAATGGAGCAGTTGGCACAGTGGTGGATGTTGTTTACCTCAATGGTAGAAGACCGACTGATGACCCATCACCACAGCCTGACTTTGTGTTGGTACGCTTCAGTGGGTATAAAGGACCAGCCTTTATAGATGAACACCCTACTATTGTACCAATTGTGCCTATCAGTAGGTCAACTGAGTGTGCATGTAGGTGCATGAGTTTACAGATTCCACTGAGATTGCCATGGGGTACCACCATCCACAAATGCCAAGGAATGACAGTTGGAGAAGGTGAAGCTTTTAGATACGTTGTGATACATCCTGGTAATCATGCTTTCGAAGCAAAAAATCCAGGGGCACTGTTCGTGGCATTATCACGAGCCACGTGTACTCCCATAGACTCCCTCGTACTCCCATAGACTCCTAATTACTCCCATAGACTCCCAAAGACTCCCATTGACTCCCACGTACTCCCATAGACTCCCACCTACTCCCATAGACTCCCGTGTACTCCCATAGACTCCCACGTACTCCCATAGACTCCCGTATACTCCCATAGACTCCCACATACTCCCATAGACTCCCACGTACTCCCATAGACTCCCATGTACTCCCATAGACTCCCACCTACTCCCATAGACTCCTACATACTCCCATAGACTCCAAAAGACTCCCATAGACTCCCACGTACTCCCATAGACTCCCATGTACTGCCATAGACTCTCATGTTCTCCCATGGACTCCCACGTACTCCCATAGACTCCCATGCACTCCCATAAACTCCCATGCACTCCCATAAACTCCCTTGTACTCCCATAGACTCTCACATACTCTCATAGACTTTCATAGACTCCCGCGTACTCCCATAGACTCCCACATACTCCCATAGACTCCCACGTACTCCCATAGACTCACTTGTACTCCCACAGACTCCCACGTACTCCTATAGACTCCCTTGTACTTCCATAGATTCTCGTGTACTCCCATTGTTTCCCTTGTACTCCCTTGGACTCCCTTGTGTTCCCATAGACTTTAGTGTATTTCTAGACTCCTCTGTACTCCCATATAGACTACCACATCCTCCCATAGACTCCCTTGTATTCCCATAGACTCCCACACTTCCACACTCCCCTCTCGAGCTGATGACAAACATAAAGGAATCGAGTTACATAAATTGAAAACTTTCTTTTCGAACTATTTGCTTGTTTGATCTTGTTTGGATAAAAAACTGGCACAATTATAATAACAACTATTCTGAGATTTAAAAAAATGTATTATACTTAAGGAATGACCATTTTCGTTTTAGTTTCGTAGTAATGAATAAAGCAACTCCATTGAATTACCAATTACATGTACAGGGTTACAAAAGCAACTGATAGTATATTAGAGTGGTTTTCATAAACCAAGCCTCGTCGGCTATCAGCTCATGTACGACGAGATTGAGTGGAATAATGGTTAAACGGTATTTCACGGGTTTATCCACGGCATGCAAATGAGTTTCCACGTTTTTTTATTTATTATTTCAAATTTCCCCTTCATTTTGGTGGATACCAAAACAATTAGACCTATAGCTCTCGGCCTTATGGACAACGATTGCCTCATGGGCTATCAAATCGTAGTCCATGAGGCCGAGAGGTCTAATTGTTAAATAACCCAGTAGTAGAGAGCCAACCAGAGCGAGCGCTTGCTCATATCCAGTGATTGACAATATAATAAACTAATTCATTTAGTGCTATTGCGCTTAAAGTCTTTCACTTTCTATTGTTCAATGCCCGCTATTAGATAGCAAAGGTATTTATTGTTTCACGGTTTTTCTATTCTGAACTCTGTTGACTTTTGATCTGTTCTGCTCATTATCAAGTTTCCAACGATTTACATGTACGATGCACATGTGGTAAAAACTGGAAGACTCAACAAATGGGAGTGGAAACAACATGTGCGACAACAAGATGTGTTTGTCACAAACATGGCAAGCCATGTACAAGGAAATGCCAGTGCAAAGTGTCTATGTGCAACAATAAACAGTCAACACCTGAAGCAGATTTGTACAAGCACTTACCAAACCGGGGTTGTAGTTGTAGGCAGTCAAATGCCTCCACTAAATCTTGCCAAAATGGTGAAAGAAGAAGCAAATGTCCGTGTGCTATACGAGCAATTGGATGCACGGACATTTGCAGATGTTACAATTGTACGAATGGAGGAACATCAGTTGCTAAAACGACACCATCAAAAAGAAAAAGAGAAACAGTTTCTCCTTACACGAAAAAGAAATCTAGAGATTTTTTAAGTGATAATGGAGCAACGGTAAAATCCGGCCCATGGACTGAATTAGAGACATTCCGTCTCATGGTATGTAAGGAGTTGTTATGCAGTCATCGAATCCCAATTACGTCCACAAATCTAAAAGAAATGTATAACTTTGTTGTGAAATGCAACAATACTAAGAACATTTCTCTGATGATAAATGAGAAAAGTACATCTCAGGTGGCACCAAAGATGTTGTACCACAATTAAATCACAATTTATATCAGGAAAGAAAGCAAACAAATCGGGCACAGGGACATATCCAGGATTTTTCATGGAGGGGGTGGAGTCCTTACATACCAAATTATCATTATGACGTCACGACGTCATGGTCAGATTTGTTATTTTTTATTGCTTTTTGGCTTACAAAGGGGTAATGGATATGCCCCTGGTGCAAATATTGAACTAAATTAACAAATATTCAAACAGAACATGCAACTTTTTTGGACGAGTAAATATGCCTAAAACAGCATTGGGGTTTATTGATTAAGGGAGTATTTATTCTTGAATGACGTCGTGCTAATCAAATATTTTTATGACAGCAGTTAACTTTGACTTTTTGTCAAAAAGGAAATAACAGTTGAGAAAACACAACACAGATTTTTAGGCACATTATGATTAGTACTGTTTGATTTAAGGCATAAATGATGTTTTTTATTGGTTGTACACTAACTTTTAATAATTGACAATGATGGCTGCATGCCAAGCAGCTTTTACAGATTTTTGCTAATAACTTGATAAAGTCAATGTTTATGACAATACTGCGCTACGTAATGACGTTTGTAAATGATTCACACAATAACTATAACTATGAGTTTTCTTTTGTGAAATAAGATTTGGGAATTGTAAGATGGACAAACTAGGGCCATTGTAACAGCTTAGCTATAGATGATTGTAACGATATACCATATTACCTATTTTAAAAAGGTTTTACGAAGGATAGTGGCAAATTGTTAGCAGTATAGGTCGTATAGTGTTGGCACAACTGAAAAGAACAGACTGGGGTCCTTTGTTATGCAAAATTTCACTATATAGCTGCATTTATTTGCCCAGTTGCTCAAAAATGGATACACCAATACGATCGCCATCAAAGGTCTTTATTGTAAAATTAGATAGATACCCACAGTAGTCCTAATTACCATTCGCCATTCTCCTTCAGACAACCTTTTAGAAATATGTCTTACATGCCCACAAAGATTCACAGCGCATGACAATATATGATCACAATAGATTAAAAGTCATATCTTTTTTCAATTCGTATTATCATGCTGCATTAAATAATGAAAAAATTATATTGAAACCTTTTCTCAGCATGCAGGTTCATCTCAATTTACTATATTTACTATTTAAAACCAATCATGAACTATTGTTATTTTCGAGTTGTGAAGGGAATGTGGTGGCTTATCTTAGGTCTATTTTTTGAGGATTTTAAGTTTATATTTTGAGAGTTTATGTTATGATAAGATTTTAGCAACATGCACTTGTAACTGAATTGATTTACAATAACCGCTTGTAAATTGCTTTTAATTTGCCGACTTAATATTTGTTATAGTTGACTTCATGATTGAAGTAAATTAAAGAATTACATTGTATTCTGTGCTATTAGAAGTTGAATAAAAGAAGAACAATTCACCAACGTGTAGTTTTCTACTGTACTCTTCAGTTAACTTGTACTTTAATATGAACGTTTCGCCCATTTGGGCTTCATCCGGAAACTGAATTTGTGCGCGCGCTCCTATCAATAAAACATGAAACTCTAAACATGCAAAGCAACCAAACAATACAATACTAAACATAGGAAACAAATCAACACCTAAAAAGGCGCGCTATGAATAAATACAACAAAAAATGCACACATTTCACTATAAAAAGCGCGAGCAATTCTTAACATGCGTTATAAAAGCAGTTGAAATAGAAACGCAAAAATTTAGCTAAACTGGAAAACAGAAATACATTAACAAACCCACGCCAGGTATACTTGAAATCAAAATTTCAATTTTGCTCGATTGCCGAATGCCATCCAATCCAAAGGTTCGATTTCATTCGATTAGGTAGGCTTCGAGCACTAGCATGTTTTATTTTGATTTTTTTAATGAAGTCTATGGGAGTACAAGAGGCTCTATGGGAGAAAAAGTGAGTCAATGGGAGTGCACGAGAGCCTATGTGAATACAGGGGGAGTCCATGGAAGTACAAGACAGTCTATGGGAGTACAAGAGAGTCTATAAGAGTACAGAGGAGTCTATGGAAATATACAAGAGAATCATGGGAGTACAAGGGAGTCTATGGGAGTACACGGGAGTCTATGGGAGTAGGTGGGAGGCAATGGGAGTACACGGGAGTCTATAAGAGTACATTGGAGTCTATGGGAGTACGTGGGAGTCTATGAGAGTACAAAAGAGTCTATGGGAGTACACGTGAATCTATGGGAGTACACGTGAGTCTATGGTAGTCTATGGGAGAACGCAAATTCTATGGGAGTACGTGGGAGTCTATGCGAGTACGTGGGAGTCTATGGGAGTACGCGGGAGACTATGGGAGTATGTGGGAGTCTATGGGAGTACGTGCGAGTCTATGGGAGTACGTGCGAGTCTTTGGGAGTATGTGGGAGTGTATAGGAGTATGTGGAAGTCTATGGGAGTACATGTGAGTGTATAGGAGTACGAGGGAGTCTATGGGAGTAAGTAGGAGTCCATGGGAGTACGTGGGAGTCTATGGGAGTACGAGGGAGTCAATGGGAGTATACGGGAGTCTAAGGGAGTACGCGGGAGTCTAGGGGAGTATACGGGAGTCTATGGGAGTACGTGGGAGTCTATATATATAATAACTTTATTGTAATTGTAATAAATAATAACATTACTACTACAACAGGGCCATAGAAGGGAGGAACTGAATCCTCATTGTAAACTATACCACAATAAATATACTATATAAATATACATTTACATACATTTAACAATACAATACAATACAATATAATATAAAAATCTGTCATAAAATTTCACTCTCTATAAAATATATATATATATATGGAATATTTGAATGGAATTGAATATAAACTTGATCATTGAATCTTATATATGGTGATATAATGTACATCAATTAATTTAATTAATTTAATATAATACTAAATACGTAAACATACTTAGTGCCTAATCAATTAATGTTGACTTTATATCTGGAATATTTGAATGGAATTGAATATAAACTTGATCATTGAATCTTATATATGGTGATATAATGTGTACATCAATTAATTTAATTAATTTAATATAATACTAAATACGTAAACATACTTAGTGCCTAATCAATTAATGTTGACTTTAAAGCTTTTTTAAAGCTATTTACTGACTCATGTTCTACTACTGATGCCAGTAGACTGTTCCATGTGTCTATATATCTATGCCAGAACGAGTACTTAAAAATATCTGTACGGCAAAATGGCTTATAAAGTTTATAGCGATGACTGTTTCTTGATTGCCTATTACTGAATGACATGTAATCATTAGTGTTTCCAGTGTGTACTCCCATGTACTCCTATGGGAGTACATGGGAGTCTATGGGAGTAGGTGGGAGTCTATGGGAGTAGGTAGGAGTCTATGGGAGTACGTGGGAGTCTACGGGAGTACACGGGAGTCTATGAGAGTACGTGGGAGTCTATGGGAGTAGGTGGGAGTCTATGGGAGTACGTGGGAGTCTATGGGAGTACGTGGGAGTCTATGGGAGTACGTGGGAGTCTATGGGAGTATACGGGAGTCTATGGGAGTACGTGGGAGTCTATGGGAGTATACGGAAGTCTATGGGAGTATGTGGGAGTCTATGGGAGTATACGGGAGTCTATGGGAGTACGCAGGAGTCTATGGGAGTACGTGGGAGTCTATGGGAGTATACGGGAGTCTATGGGAGTATACGGGAGTCTATGGGAGTACGCAGGAGTCTATGGGAGTACGTGGGAGTCTATGGGAGTATACGGGAGTCTATGGGAGTACGTGGGAGTCTATGGGAGTACACGGGAGTCTATGGGAGTATACCGGAGTCTATGGGAGTACGTGCGAGTCTATGGGAGTATACGGAAGTCTATGGGAGTACGTGGGAGTCTATGAGAGTATGTGGGAGTCTATGGGAGTAGGTAGGAGACTATGGGAGTACGTGGAAGTCTATGGGAGTACATGGGAGTCTATGGGAGTACGTGGGAGTCTATGGGAGTATACGGGAGTCTATGGGAGTACGTGGGAGTCTATGGGAGTATACGGGAGTCTATGGGAGTACGTGGGAGTCTACGGGAGTATACGGGAGTCTATGGGAGTACGCAGGAGTCTATGGGAGTATGTGGGAGTCTATGGGAGTACGCAGGAGTCTATTGGAGTATACGGGAGTCTATGGGAGTACGTGGGAGTCTATGGGAGTACACGGGAGTCTATGGGAGTATACGGGAGTCTATGGGAGTATACGGGAGTCTATGGGAGTACGCAGGAGTCTATGGGAGTACGTGGGAGTCTATGGGAGTATACGGGAGTCTATGGGAGTACGTGGGAGTCTATGGGAGTACACGGGAGTCTATGGGAGTATACGGGAGTCTATGGGAGTACGTGGGAGTCTATGGGAGTATACGGGAGTCTATGAGAGTACGTGGGAGTCTATGGGAGTCTGGGAGTCTATGGGAGTATGTAGGAGTCTATGGGAGTACGGGGGAGTCTATGGGAGTACGTGGGAGTCTATGGGAGTATACGGGAGTCTATCCGAGTACGTGGGAGTCTATGGGAGTCTATGGGAGTATACGGGAGTCTATGGGAGTAGGCAGGAGTCTATGGGAGTACGTGGGAGTCTATGGGAGTACGTGGGAGTCTATGGGAGTAGGTGGGAGTCTATTGGAGTATACGGGAGTCTATGGGAGTACGCAGGAGTCTATGGGAGTACGTGGGAGTCTATGGGAGTATACGGAAGTCTATGGGAGTACGTGGGAGTCTATGGGAGTAGGTGGGAGTCTATGGCAGTACGTGGGAGACTATGGGAGTATACGGGAGTCTATGGCAGTCCATGGGAGTCTATGGGAGTAGGTGGGAGTCTATAAGAGTCTATGAGAGTACGTGGGAGTCTATGGGAGTACGTGGGAGTCTATGGGAGTACGTTGGAGTCTATGGGAGTACGTGGGAGTCTATGGGAGTACCTGGGAGTCTATGGGAGTAATTAGGAGTCTATGGGAGTACGAGGGAGTCTATGGGAGTATGTGGGAGTCAATGGGAGTAGGTGGGAGTCTATGGGAGTATACGGGAGTCTATGGGAGTATACGGGAGTCTATGGGAGTAGGCAGGAGTCTATGGGAGTACGTGGGAGTCTATGGGAGTACGTGGGAGTCTATGGGAGTAGGTGGGAGTCTATTGGAGTATACGGGAGTCTATGGGAGTACGCAGGAGTCTATGGGAGTACGTGGGAGTCTATGGGAGTATACGGAAGTCTATGGGAGTACGTGGGAGTCTATGGGAGTAGGTGGGAGTCTATGGCAGTACGTGGGAGACTATGGGAGTATACGGGAGTATATGGGAGTCTATCATCATCATCACCATCATGGCGGCGAGACGTGCTTCTCTGCTGCTCCGTATCTTTCTCCTTTAATTTGTGTAACTCTACTTATTTTGGAATGTAATAACACATATGCTGCAGTTAATGGGCTTCTAGTTTAATTTGATGGACAATGGAAACAGAAAATCACTCAGATACTGATAACGAAGTGTCTGAAGATTTACAAGCCTCGCAAACACAAACTCAAGGTAAACGTAAAACACGTGTTGTGTCATATAACTCTCCAGATTATTCTCTTGAAAGATACATCTATGATGAATTCAAAACCAAGTCAATCTATGCAAAAGATGTGCCATTTGAAGCCATCGACAACGCGATCTATAAACCCAAGGCGATGTTAACTGCCTTTACGACATCTGAAACCCGTCTTCTCATTTGGATCAAAGCAATCATAATGCGCTACTTAGATGTGCTTAAAGAAGAAAACAAGTCGCTAAATATGAATTGGGAAGAATACGATAACCAGCAGATTGAGGGAAAGACTGATAAAATTACTCTCACGGTCAACAAAAACGACGAAAAACTGTTTGTAATTTCGATCTTCGCAACTACAGGAAGAATCCAAGTTCAAGGGTCACGCTACAAAGATTGGGCGAATTATGAATTTTCTTTATTGATGAAAATAGTTCAGTTTTTTAAATGAGCATGATGACGAACCAATACCACATATATTTTTACACAAGCTGTTTGAATATCGCAAGAATCCAGTGAAATAAGTGAATCAAATCATCAACTAACTGAAAACGACTCAGAGCCAGTTAATAATGTTAGTGACTGTGACGGACCTCCCCCTCATCTCTGAATGATAAGATGATATCTATAAGCAAAATCCAAATCCAAATTCAATAAAATGATAATGGTGATACTTCTTCTGAGGAAGAAAGTGATGAAGAATCAGAAAATGATTCAAGAAGCAAGTGTCAAGATTCTCATCCTTTCGCCACGTCATTGCGAAATTTGAATCTGATTCATTGAATCAAAATTGTCTTTTGAAAAGGATATCACAACAATTCAACAGTCTCTAGAGGACGTTTCTACATTAAAAGCAAAATTATACCCATGGAAAACAACTTAAAAGCACAACTTTCAACCTTTGATGATAAAGTCTTCACACAATGTCAATTACAACACAAGGTATTTGATAATAAATGTACCGATTTTACTTCTCAAATCAAGAAATTATCAAATCAGTTAAATCAACTCACACAAAAACAATCACTAATGTACGAGGAAATTGCAACTTTAAACAACGCAAATAAAAGTCTAAAACAAGAACTTTTTATTTTGAAAGAAATAACGCAGAAGCACGAGAATGCACTTGATGGCAATGCCTCTTCGGCAACCACTTCCGATCAGAATCAATCAACTGTGAAACATAACCAGGCTAATCCAGCTACAAACGAATCAAACTTTACACCAGAAAACAAAGACGAATGCTGAAAATAAATGAAGAGATCAAGAAGTAAAGCCAACTAATCAGTATAATGTATTACCTACACAAGATCCTATCCTAATACTTACTGATTCAAATGGTAAATTTATGAAACCCAACCTGATTCATTCCGAAAAAAAAGTCATTCATCATATGACCAACACCATTCAACAAATTGAAAATAAAATACAAAATGACGAATTCAACGAACATAATTATAGTACCATTTTGATTCACTGTGGTACAAATGACCTGGAGAAAAAGAATACAGAAGAAGTTTTCAATGAAACAACTGCCATATTGAAATTATATATAAATAAATAGTTTCCCAACAACAAAGATTCCTCTTTACTTGAAAGACATGATGCTGTGAATACCAAAGTTATCCAGCTGAACTCTAAAATGGAACAATCATTTGTCGAAATCAAGCAATAACTTTTCTAACTCATCACGCACCAACAATTATTCTACGATAACAAGCACCTCAATCGACATGGCTTTAAACTTTATGTCAAGAACCTCAAAAGCGGCATCTACGGAACAATCAAACGACTTAACAACAATCGCTCTTCCATTAAACATGCAGTCAATCATCAAAACTATCCACCTCATCCACAAAGCGGATCAAGATCGTATGGACCGTATGTTGCACCTCAAACTCAACGCACATACGCTAATGTGGCTGCTTCATCACCACGTTCTGTCATGCAACCTCCAATCAATCATTTCTCAGGTTTGCCATCACATCTTAAGACATTTTAATGTATTATTATTATTATTATTATTATTATTATTATTATTATTATTATTATTATTATTATTATTATTATTAAAATACAACAACTGCATCATTTACTGAAAGACATTAGTTAATATTAGAATTAGTTTCACTTGTTAGTTTGTTAGTTGTTATTATTACAAGTGATTTATTTCTATGAATTATGCTTCTCTTTGACCTTTCCTTAATTTAATATATTATTATTAATATTCTTATTCTTATTCTTTTTATTTAATATACACGTGTCTTGTTTCATTCCTACCTATTTACCTACTTACTTATTAGTCGAGTCGTACGTTTAATTCAAATACATATTTTACATTTATTGAAACATATACTCACATATAGTACATCGCTCTTCCTTTTGATATCTGACTGACATTTATCGTTTCTATATTTTACTTTATTATGAGAAATAGTTATAATCGTCTTTTGTTTTGTACATGGAATATCAATGGATTATATAGCAAAGTTATAGGTGATAAAACCGAAAGTAATGACTTTATTATTAGAATTATTGAAAAACATGATTTCATTGCTGTAACAGAAACTTTGACTGACGATATCCCTAACATTCCCGGCTATTTAAGTTATTTCACTGCACCACAAAAAATAAGTAAAACAAAGTCTAATGGTCGAAAATCAGGTGGTATTTGTTTTTACTACAAAAAGATATATAAGAATTCTGTTGAATTAACCAAGACCTCTAAGAATTTTATATGGTGTAAAATTTCTAAGTCGATTCTTAAACAAAACAAGGACTTATATATTTGCTCTGTTTACATTCCTCCTGAAAACTCGAATTATTTAGACTCTGAAATATTTGAAACGCTCGAAAACGAAATTGACTATTTTTTTAAAATCAGAAATCAATGTACTTCTCTTAGGAGATTTTAATGCAAGAACGTCTAATAATGACGATACCATTAGTAAAGAGGGCAATAATTTTATTACTGGTGATCTAAGTGATTTATCATTTAAACCTTTATCACGAAATAATTTTGATTCTGTTCATAATTCACACGGCGAAAAATTAAATTACATTTGTAAAATTTTTGATCTTAAAATCCTAAACGGTAGATTATGAGGAGATACTTTAAGGGAAAATACATACCATGGTAATACTGGGACAAGTACTGTAGATTATATTATTACTGATCAACAGTTTCTTAAAACTCTATGAATATGTGGACCGCGTAGCACTATGAAATACAAGAACTAGAAATAATGGTAAGTTGAAGTGCTTAGAAAGGAGGTTATTCCGGGCCATAAACCCTTAGAAATAAATTCGGAAAAATTACTTTCCGACCTCGAGGGGATTCGAACCCACGACCTTCGGCTGGTAGAGCATCGGTAGTACAAATCCGAAGGTCGTGGGTTCGAATCCCCTCGAGGTCGGAAATTAATTTTTCCGAATTTATTCTAAGGGTTTATGGCCCGGAATAACCTCCTTTCTAAGTACTTCAACTTACCATTATTTCTAGTTCACGTATTTCATAGTGCTATGCGGTCCACATATTCATAGAGTTCACTTATTAATTACCGCGACCCAACATCTATTTCACCCCGGCCTGCTCCCAGTCTGGCCTTGTAGCTCAGCTGGTAGAGCATCCGTAGTACAAATCCGAAGGTCGTGGGTTCGAATCCCCTCGAGGTCGGAAATCAATTTTTCCGAATTTATTTCTAAGGGTTTATGGCCCGGAATAACCTTCTTTCTAAGCACTTCAACTTACCATTATTTCTAGTTTCTTAAAACTATTTGCTATTTTACTGTGAACGAACCTACACCTTTATCTGACCACAGTCCAATTTCCGCTTGGACATATCCAATTTTAGAAAATATATCTAATTATGTCTGCCTAAACTCTGATAAACTTCAGGACTTACCTTTTCAATTTCAATGGTCTAACGATCTATTGAATTCTTCAAAAATGCAATGGTTTCATCGAATGTTAAAAATCTAATAAATAATTTTCTACAAAAAGATTATTTATCCTCTATTGACACTCGAGTTAACGATGCAGTTAATGATGTTCAATCAATTATTATGGCTGCTTCGAAGCTATCTCTGAAACTAAAAATTCCAAGATCCAAAAAGAAAAGAAATTCTTTTTGTATCAAGAAATGGTTTGACCGCGACTGTAATAAAATTAGAACTGAGCTTACAAAACTGTCAAATTTAAAACACTCTAATCCTTCTGATTTGGATATACGAAAATCATACCACCAAAAATTAAAGCAATTTAAAAAAACAATCAAGTATAAAAAACATTCTTTTCGTGATAATATTTTGTCTGAGATACAAGACAATAAAGACCCTTCAATGTTCTGGAAAATTTTCAACTCCGCTGACGAGGAAATGAAAGGAGACATTTTGCCTCCTATAAACGACATTTCCAGTCACTTCATTCGCATGTTCAATGTGAAAATCAACACATAATAACCAATAGACTTAAAAATCTTAAGCAAACAATTTTAGAATTTAAGATTGATTTAAACGTACAAATTACTAAACGGAAAATTTCAACTTGTGCGAAATTACTTAAAAATATCAAATGAGCCCTGTGGCTAACTCGTGGATACTAATTGGCTGTACTTGAGTTGCATTGCATTTCAGAGAATGTATTATTTGTCGTATAATTTATACTTTTCTTTTCTTGTATAAACAAGACTCTCAACACGAGACATTGGTTGTGGTCACACTAGGACATTAAACTTTAGTTAGTGACAAGTTAACTTTAGTTCGGAAATTTTTTAATGTGACCGATCTTAAGTTAAGTTTAACTATAGTTAAAAAGTTCGGGCGGCGATTTAACACTAGCCTAACTAAAGCAGATGAATGAGTTAACTAGTTAAGATGAGACAAGATAACAAGAACCAATCACAAAAATGTATTGACAGGTAAGTGTTTATAGTGTCGCAACAAATAAACTACGTCTAGTTTGAATCTTTTTATTGAGGTTTGTACTATAGTTACGAAAAGCCTGGTGTGACCCCGATACCAAAATTTGCGTAAAATGAGCTTAACTATAATAATGTTATACGTCACAAACTAAAGACTAAAATTTAAATTTAAAAAGTGTGACCACAGCCAAAAAAACTACAAACAAACACAAATGTTGTAAGCAAGAAACAACTCAATACAGCCAGGATTTTGAGCAGTTGGTCATTCAAACGCGGTTACTTTACCCTTTCCATTATAGAAGATCTGGAAGATCTTCCCAAGTTCAAATGTGTGCCCGAAAATTAAAGTAACACTAGCGAAGATCGCCTTGACACTTGACTTGTCGGTTCGTTTCTTGGTTGTATTAAACAATTCTGTGTATTTCGTTAGATCGATGTGCCGTTGTCATCGAGTCCTCTAGATTCTTCCAAAATATTAGCTGAGTTGACTCTATTGTGATAGGATTTACTTTGATAGTCTTTACTACAACATTCCACCAAAGAAAGATCGAATAAAAGAAGAATCCCCTCAATTTCTCGCATAACTCCTAGCTTGTAATAATACTCATCCCACATGGAACATTGGGAATTGATTTCTTTGTATAAATATTGAAACGATCCGCCTAATGTTATAGCCTCGGAAATTTCTCGTCTTCGGTAAGTTTCCGTAATATGAAGTTCGATTGCAGATGACTAACGTCTGTAATACGTTCGTAGTTAACTCGGTAAAACGAAATCGGCCGTTCGGATATCGATCTGCTAACACCTCACTGAGTGAGTGAGTGAGTGAGCGAGTGACACATTTGCATATCCAGAGTCCTCACAATAACTCGTTTCTATGCTTCGCATATCCAGGAGTTAAAAAAGGCCGCATTCTCAGATAAAATAAGAAATGAAATGATACGACACAGTATTGAAAACATGCTACCTGTATATGTTAAACTATTTAATCTGATACTTAAATCGGGAAATTTTCCAGACACCTGGTGTGTAGGTTCAATAACCCCCATTTTCAAGAATGGAGATCGCGATGATCCAAACAATTATAGAGGCATATGTGTTTCTAGTTGTTTAGGCAAATTCTTTTCACTTATACTAAATCAAAGATTACTAAAATTTACACAAAAGCACGATTTGATTCATAAATCCCAAATTGGTTTTCTCCCAAATCATAGGACTACTGATCATATATTTACTCTAAGAACTAACATTGACAAATATGTCAAAAATGTAAATGAGGGAAAATATACGCATGTTTTGTTGACTTCAAGAAAGCCTTTGATTGTATTTGGCATAACGGACTATTTACTAGATTACTTGAAAATAATATAAACGGAAATTTTTATAAGTTGATCAAAAGTATGTACTCGAAGACAACATGTTTTATTAAATTAGGAACAAAAAGAACAAAGACATTTGAATACAATCGAGGAGTACGTCAGGGCTGTATGTTAAGTCCTTTGCTGTTCAATCTTCCATGATCTTTATCTCAACAGCCTTCCGAAACTTCTCGATCAAACACCATATACCGATCCAATATTTTTTACCAATGAAATGAAAGTGACTTCTTTATTTTATGCTAATGATTTAGTTCTATTGTCTAATTCACGGCAAGGACTTCAAAATAGTCTTAATGCCCTCTCACAATTCTGTAAAACCTGGCAAATGACTATTAATGAAAAAAATCAAAAGTTATGATTTTTGCAAAAATGAAATTAAGTAAGCCACCGATATTCACCGTGCACTGAAAACCACTTGAATCTGTCAATGAATATACCTACTTAGGTGTAAAAGTGACCTCAACTGGTAACTTTTCACCCCATCTCAAACAAATAAAACATAAATCTTTACATGCTCTGTTCAATCTTACACGAAAAATTGATTTTAAAAAACTTAAGCCATTACATGCTTCTAAACTCTTTGACTCATATATATCCCCAATTCTAACATATGCTAGTGAAAGTTGGAGTTTGTATTTGAAACAATCCTTTGAAAAATGGGATAGAAATGAGACTGAAAAAGTACATTTATGTTTTTATAGATATTATTTGGGAGTAAACAACAAATCCTCGAATATTCCTTGTAGGGCAGAACTTGGACGATTTCCACTCAATATATTTACAGACAACTCAGCTATAAAATACTTCAATCATCTTGTATGTTTACCGGATGATTCTCTAGCAAAACAGTCCTTATTTCTATCAAATTCGTTATTTAAAAGGAACAAACCTTGCTATATTTCAAATCTTCAAAATATGTTGAATTTTTATTATCCCTCTTCATCCTTTTCTATTAAGCGCACAATAGATAATTCATCTATCTCTGAACGCGAATCTTGTATGAAAAATAAATATTTCGAGACTTGGAAAAATCTTTTAAAAAAATTTCTAAAACTCATGTTTTATGCAACATTTAAATAGTTTTATGAAGAAGAAAAATATCTAGGCACTCTAACAAATTTTGAGCAAAGACAGGAATTTACAAAATTCCGAATTAGTAATCACAGATTAGCATTTGAAACAGGAAGATATACAAAGCCAAAAACCCCTCAAAATGAAGGATTTTGTTTAATATGCAAGAATAATGCCATTGAAACAGAACAACACTTTCTTTTTGATTGCCCAACATACTCCAAATTGCGCTTAGATTTTGAATCAAAAGTTGAGGACAAAATCATTTGCTCTTCAAATCGCATTACTTCTTTAATGAAATGTATAGACGAGAATATTATTTTTTACTTCTCGATGTTTATATGGAAATGTTTTCAATTAAGAAGAGAATAACTTTCACATATAATCATTAGATATTCCATTTTCCCTTACAAAGATGACATATATATTTTGTAATTATTATTACAATTGAAAATAAACATAATATTGTATTTAGACCCCTTGATTTTAATTTGTGTTTGTTTTTATGCAATAGATCGAATTTAAATTAATCCCAATTTTATGAACTTTTATTTGATTCTACGTACACATTATGTACATGATTTGTATGATCAATAACATTATACGATTATAAGATTAATAATTTTATCTATATAATATATGGATTTTTTATCACATAGTTACTGTTCTTATATACAATTATTAGCAAAGAAAAACTTTAATTAGCTTTGACAATACCTGTAAAATCATAGGTCATGTTAATAAAGCATATTGAACTATGGGAGTAGGTGGGAGTCTATTGGAGTATACGGGAGTCTATGGGAGTACGCAGGAGTCTATGGGAGTACGTGGGAGTCTATGGGAGTATACGGAAGGCTATGGGAGTACGTGGGAGTCTATGGGAGTAGGTGGGAGTCTATGGCAGTACGTGGGAGACTATGGGAGTATACGGGAGTCTATGGCAGTCCATGGGAGTCTATGGGAGTAGGTGGGAGTCTATAAGAGTCTATGAGAGTACGTGGGAGTCTATGGGAGTACGTGGGAGTCTATGGGAGTACGTTGGAGTCTATGGGAGTGCGCGGGAGTCTATGGGAGTGCGCGGGAGTCTATGGGAGTCTATGGGAGTAATTAGGAGTCTATGGGAGTACGAGGGAGTCTATGGGAGTATGTGGGAGTCAATGGGAGTAGGTGGGAGTCTATGGGAGTACGTGGGAGTCTATGGGAGTCTGGGAGTCTATGGGAGTATGTAGGAGTCTATGGGAGTACGGGGGAGTCTATGGGAGTACGTGGGAGTCTATGGGAGTATACGGGAGTCTATGGGAGTACGTGGGAGTCTATGGGAGTCTGGGAGTCTATGGGAGTATGTAGGAGTCTATGGGAGTACGGGGGAGTCTATGGGAGTACGTGGGAGTCTATGGGAGTATACGGGAGTCTATGGGAGTACGTGGGAGTCTATGGGAGTAGGCGGGAGTCCATGGGAGTACGTGGGAGTCTATGGGAGTATGTGGGAGTCTATGGGAGTACGTGGGAGTACGTGGGAGTCTTTGGGAGTACGTGGGAGTCTATGGGAGTACGTGGGAGTCTATGGGAGTACGTGGGAGTCAATGGGAGTCTATGGGAGTACGTGGCAGTCTATGGGAGTACTTGGCAGTCTATGGGAGTACTTGAGAATATAGGAGAAAATCTCAGGAGTTTTCAAGTACCATAAGTGAAGTAACTACCCCAGTTCGAGGCGCAGTGAGGACTTTGAAATACAACAGTCAAGTCCGAATTGGAGGCCTTTAAACAACTTCTCAAACTCATTAATTATTCAAGAGGAATCTTTGGTCAGATATTTACCCATTTTATTATAATGAAACTATCGACTAATAGTTATGCATGGACTGATATTTTCTATAACATTTCAAAAAAATTCCTTTCTGGTCAACAAGTTAACTAGTGGCTTAGTGGCATGGTAAGCAGTAGAGATTAGTAAGTTAGTGGTTAGGAGTTAGAGTGTCCGTATTGGTTATAATGAAAATATTTCAGTAGACTTTTAATGCTTTTAAATAATGTAGATAAGGAGCTATTTTTTTCTGAGCTAATATTTCTAAGAGTAATTATAGAAAGTGTTACCAAAGTACATTTATGACATAGATATATACATGGAATATTAAACACCACATTGTCTGGAAATTATTTCCAAGTCCAAGTAAATAATTATAATTTGAAATCATTTCAAAGTACTTTAGAGTGGATTTTGAAATCAGTTCAAAGTACTTTAGAGCGGACTTTCCGGGGTTTCAAAGTTCATCATGTGACCCAATTTGAAGCACCTGGTTGGTTGATTACCTCATGAATAATCAATGAGTTCGAGAAAATAGTTTGCCACTTTAAAATATTGACTTTTAGTGTTTGTTGTTGTTTTTGTTTTGAAATATTAGTTTAAATCTTCGTTTTTGTGTTTACTAACTTTATGCCAGTAACACACTATGCCATAGGCTTCATGCGTGCGTGCATGCGTGCATAATTCGGAGGGGGGGGGGTCTGCTCTTTAGATGCTTGCAGGTAGCCCAATCTTTGGTCGATTTATTCAAATATAGAAATTTATCGAAATTGTGGTTTTTGGATGGATTGGTTGCATTTTAAGGTGATTGAGAGGAGGAAAGGGGAATGCATTGCATTTCCCAAAGCAGTCAGTTTGTCCAGGATCGTTGTTGACATCATTCTTTCAGTTTGTCCTTTTTTGCATTTTCGTTTCTTTATCTATATTTGGATTTGAGGCCATTAACCACATGGCCTCATAGAGGTCTATTTTTATAATTGTTTTGATCTATTCATTTGAGAACTTAGTGACAGAATCCATCATGGATAAACTAGGGTAAAAATTTTTTGATTTCACATTGTAATGACAATTCATTCTAGTGTAGACTTTTTGGTGACCATAACACAAAGTACTATATGTACACGCTGATGCTGAAAAGGTTAATTGCTAAGCAGGTAGAAAAGGAGCCAGCATCACATAGTATCAAAAGGCATTTATTGGGTGTATTGTTGCTAAAATTATTTGTAACTCTATATTATCAAACTCATTAATATTTCATTAGAAAACAATGGAAATCACTAGCTGTAACATAGATCTGTATATCGGATAAAGATTTTGATTTTCTAAGCAAAAAATAGTCAAACTTGGAAAATTCAGGTCAAATATGATAATTGACAACTAGAAGTTGGATAAGTTAAATAAAGAATGAGAGAGTGTGTTATATTGGCTCTAAAGATCCTCGCCTTCGGCTTGGATCTTATCCACTGATATAACACACTATCTCGTTCTTTATACATTACTTACAGGAGTTTATGTGTAGAAAGAACTGAAGCATGCATGTGCTCTATAAAGAAATAAACAATTGTTTTGTCTGTGTTTACACTGTATACAGTGCTTACTTTTCTTGGAACATATTGCACTGATATTACATTGCTGTGTTTCTTCTTAGAAATTGCATAAAGAAGATGACTGTAAAAGAAACATGTTTGAACCAATTGGAAATTTACAAGAGAATACAGAAGTCAGAAACAAGAAGTTCATTCAGATGCAATATATAATAAATGACTTTCATCTCTGACAATGTATACTACTATACTGGCATTAGCCTTGACAAATAATTGAAAATCAAGGACAAGTTTGTATTTTCACTCAAATATGTATGAAATAGTAATTGTTAATATATCCATGTGCAATATTTGTTGAAATTGATAATTTAGAAAGTTGTATAATATATTATCATCCCACTAAAATTAGTTAGCCAATTAGCTGTTAGATCTACTGTCCTGATATTCCACGGTATAATAAGGACAGTTATTGTTGATATCCTGAAATATCACGGACAGTAGATTAATTGGAATTGATTTCTAAAAACCCAGAAAAGTTATACTTTTGTTTTACTTTTTTGAGAAATGTCATTCATCAGAAAAGTCAGAATATATTTTTCAATAATATTTAATATTTTTCAAAATAAGATAATTTTTCTCTCCACTTCTGAAACACGTGAGTGCACTGCACTGACTCGATCAAACTCCTCCTGGTATCATGCCGAATCAAACCCAAGTTGCCCAATTACTTTTAAGAAAATTGGAAAGTTGTATTATATCTTAATGTCTCTTGCAGATGCATATTTTTTTAAAGTTGCTATGATGTACATGGACATACTGTTTACATAAATCTCATTTATTGCATAAATGAAACTGAGTCATAAACATTTGGATTTCAAAAATGACAAGAAACAATAGGCAATATGAATATGTTACAATGTGAGGGCATGCACAATTGCCTAAAATTTTCTATGTTGCTTTGCAAGATCTTGCCAACCTTCATACATTTAATGTAAAAATTTCACAGTACTAATGTCTTCAAAGCCATCAATTAAGGTATTTGCCAGCAGATCATTATTTCTAAAAGTGATGGGGTCTTGTCATTTTTGAAGTTTAATTCTTTGTTTATGGCTTGGAAATGTCACTAAAGTTCCACCTTATTGCAAGAACGTGGTCATATAAAAATTAATATAGGGAATAAGGAGTAATTAATTATATAAACAAAATATATACATCACAGCTGTAATAAAGGTGACTAAGCTTGAAAGCCTTATAATAATTATCGGGAGACTGAAGTGCAAGAAGTTTTTTCAAACCCTAAAGCATAAATCTCTCAATTTCCACAGGAAGCCCAATTCATTTGAATCAAAAACAAAGTATTTAAAATTATTATTTATCTAAATGGGAGCTCCGCTATTAGGTAGTACCTAATTTTTATATTATCTTGATACTCTATTTTTGGACTGGCTCTATACAATATTTCCACTTAGTATTAGAATCAAGATGTCCCAGTACCGCGAGTCTGTTCTAGTACTATAGACACACAACCAAAGTCTCCGCTCGCTTGCCCAAGACGCAACAACCCCCAACACACGTGATCCATCCCTTAAATACCGCGAGTCTCCCTCCCACAATGCCCCGGGAGGGACCACAGGGAACCCGCTACACTTGAAAAGATTTTCTCGTGTTCTTTATTACACACATTGTAAAGAGGTTTCAAACTAATGAAAACATCTTGGAGGGATACTTTTTTCTCTGGAAACTTGTCAACCCACGTCTGGAATCCTTTCCAAACGAGTCTTTGGAGTGCTTCATACATCAATTAATGAAATCTGATGGCACGGTTGTACTTGCGTCCCTCAAGAACACCAGACACAGATCCTTCCGAGATCACCCAAGATTCGATGCATATATCTCTCAAACCTGCATCTTCAAATCTCTTTCCAATTATGGTAAGAAGAGTACAAACCATGTGGAACATACCCATTCTTAGTACAATGTCTTTAAATTTGTCAGGATGTTTCCAAACAATCTCGGTTGCCTTAGCATACAGAGCTTGGTCAAAGACCAGGACAATGCTCTTCAAATTAAGTGCTTCTTTGATCTTCAATGAGCGGGCCAAAACCTCATAGACGGTTGACATGTTGGTAGCCGGTGCATCGATTGTGGGAAGATATCCAATATTATCCTGACAAACATCAACTTCATTGCGCACTAAAATGTTAAAGCCAGTCCATCCACTAACTTTCTGGTTAACTTCTCCATGTAAGCGCACTAAAACCCACCGTTGATTCTTTCTCCGCGCATTATCTAAGGCTTCCTCGCATGTTACTTCTACATATCTTCTTGGCTTTGGGCCTTGACGCTCTCCTGCATTGTATATGGGCAGATTCACAGTATTTAGTGGCTCCACACTTCTTTGCTTAGTTTTAGCTATAACTGTTGATAGTTCTGTAGGGAGTTGTGGGCCAAAATGTCTAGCCTGTACTGCTATGCCGTTGACACGGTGCAATGTCTCTTCACCAGACAAAGTCTCTTCAAGTCTGTCAATATTGTCCCATGCTAATGTGGTACCAATATAAGGTTGTATATTATCTGGTAATGGAATCTCACTTGTTGATGCCATTTTCTGCAAACAAAGAGCAGTGTTGATTTCCTCAAGCTGGGAATAGGAAATACCATGACCGCAACGGTTAAGTATCTGAACAAGCTCAACATTATTTGTGAGAGTCTTCACTGCATAAGGAAGAAGGACTTGCATTATCACAGATGAATATTTTACAATATATTTTTTTTTCTTTCTTTCTTTCTCTCTTTCTTTCTTTCTTTCTTTCTTTTTTTTCTTTCTTTCTTTCTTTCTTTTTCATTTATTTCCCTATTCACTACTCTGTACATACAAAACACAACTCACCTTTGTGACATTTCATTTATCAATTTCATCCAGTCAAAGTCTTTCATGTCTGGAAATTTATTTTGCCTTAATACAGATGGTTCTTTTCTTGTACAAATATTTGTTGAGCTTTCATTTATTTCCTCAAGAATGATTGCTTTACACTGTAGATTGATATCTAGATTAGAAAGCACTGATGAGGCTATAAATTTTGGAATCTTAACAGTCTTAACTGCTTCAAGAATTCTCGCTATTTCTTTTTTGCTGAGGGTGTTGACAGATGAATCTAGAATCTGTATTAAAATAAAAAAGAAATGCA
>JALIZF010000577.1:0-34392 GCA_029948255.1 Telmatactis stephensoni | reverse complement strand
CACGTCATTCCAGATAGAAACAACTCATAAATACAAATGAATGCTTGTTTATAATGATATGTAATGCTTATAATACTATACCTGTAACATAATAGATTTTTTGTCTTCAATACTGAAATCCTGGACACACTCCATGTCATACCAGAACTCCTTTGAGAAAGACAATCCTGGTTCATATCTAGCAAAACTGAAAACCTGAATAATGTTGAAAAAAGACAATCTGAGCTTTGGATGCATCTTTCAAGTACACAAAGGATGGGTCTTACAAATACTACCTCCACAAATTCATTAACTGGCTTGATACCATTAGGAGGCCCCAGGGTCTAAACATCAAATGTAACATCAGATGAAAAATGGTAACTGCTAATGTTCGACATCGCTGACGACAGTGGTTAACTGGGCTGAATGTCTTTAGAATGTTAATAGTCATGTCCCACGTTATTATAAGGTTTATCACATTGGCCCCAGATTTAGACCACTTTTTGGGAGGGGAGACAATATGTTGCCTTAAGGTCCAGTAATACGAGCAACAAAATCATACAACTTGTCGCGCAACATTGTTGCATTGCAAGTTGCAGAGCAAATATTGCTCGTATTACCACTCTGCGCACAACAAATTTTCTTTGTTGCACGAAGTAGAAGCACTGTCTATTTTTGCAACAAAGAAAATTTGTTGCGCACGTGGTGGTAATACGAGCAACATTTGCTCTGCAACAATGTTGTGCAACAATGTTGCACAATTCTGTTGCTCGTATTACCGGGCCTTTAGTCTAACATGACATATGTACAACAAATACATGCTTCAACTTACAGCAACTTTCCGGTTTCCATAAGCAAACCCTGCTACAAACAGATCTGAAGTATCTTGGTACAAGTCAGCCATAGTAAGACCAATAAAACAAAGTGCATTGGAAGGGATGTTTACATGTAAGGCTTGTAGAATACTGTCAACTTTTAACTGAACTTTACCTGTTAAAAATAGAAAGAAAAAAGAACATAGATGAAAAGAAAGGATACTGTTATTGAGAATAAATGAATGAATGAATGTTTTAACAAATGAATGAACAATTGAAAGAAAGTTAGAATGAATGAATAAATGAATAAATAAACAAATGGAAGGAAGGAAGGAAAGAAGAAAGGCCAAAGGGACGAAGGATATATAGACTAATGAATGAATGAATGGATGAATGAATGAATGGATGAATGAATGAATGGATGAATGAATGAATGAATGAATAAATGAATGAATGAACAAATGAAAAATGTTAGTTTACCACATACAAACTTTGATTTTCCACATGTATGAAGTCTGATATCTCTATGATATTGCATATGATATCTCTTCAGATATCTCTATGAAGTGCAAGACTTCAAGCTATATACTAGTAAAATTCAGTAGAGGAAAACGCCCAAGTTCAATTGAGTGAGTGCTATTACCATTATGCCATCTATGTTCAATTTCTTTGGACTTTGATTCAATACGTGCACTCCTTCTGTGCTTGATAGGTTTAGTTACTCTTGTATCAGATGATTCACTATCAAGTCTTCCTTTAAATTCATGCCATTTGACAGGGCCATCTGTATTCATATTAATATATTAATTATATAGAGCTCATATATAGAAATAAAATAGGTACAGACCACCCTGACTCCCTCTGAATACACTTAGAGGTGTCTTTAACTGTAGGAGTGTCAAATGGTTAAGGCAATTAGACTTAATTTGCAAGATCCCAAGAGAAGGCATATTTTCTGGTAGCCTCCTGCGCAGACTATGGGTGTTGCTTCCAGTTAATTTTACTGCCCCACGAAAGGTCCAGACACACAATGGAACATTCCTTGCAACATTTTGTGCAACATTGCAGCCAACACATTGTTGCACCATGTTTCTACTCTGTGCATGCAACAAGGCAGATTTAGGACTGAGCTCTACTTTTGCAACATTTTCTGCAACATTGTGCACAACATTACAGAGGGTTTGACACATCGTGCAACTGTGTAGCACACACAGGAGGGGGGAGGGAGGGAGCTAGGGAGGGGTCAGTTTCTAGATGATTTTGAAATTTTGCAAATCTATTAAAAGAATTCAACCTTTTTCCAATGGCAGCTCAAAAGAAACCCCTGGGAGAACTTCTACAGGAACATCAAAGAATATTTCGGCATATTTTGCAAGTTCATCGATTTTTGGACTCGATTCCTCTCCAAACTCGCCAAGAGGTTGTAAAAATATTTTTCCATCTTGATATTTTTCCTTGATTGTTTTTCCTTCAGGTACAAATCTCTGTTTCATATACTTTCTTTTCCTCGTGGACAGCCATGGACAAGTGGAAAGAAAGCTCTTGAAATCCTGGCCTTCTTCATTGTATTGAGCCAGCCAGTCATCAATCGAAATTGGACAAGGAACTGGTTCAAAAAATTCGCAGTTTTTACCAACATCGTACTCTTTCTGAGACTGCTCGCGTTTCTTAAGTCCTATAGCTAGTTGACTTTCTTTCTCTGTTGGTCTTTGAAAGCCTGAAGCAAAAGGAATACTATTGTGTGATAGTTTGGGCTTCTTTGTTTTGGTTCTTCCTGACGCCATTTTGAATGGCCGTGAGGACTGGGACTTGAATGGCATGACAAGTTCACAAGTAGTTTGAAGTTTGTCAGAAAAAAACTTGTTTTTTTCGCTCAAATTTAAGTATGGAATATCAGAAAGGAAAACCTAAATCGAATAGAAAAAATCCAAGCCAAAAAAAAAAGTATAGACACAGGCAGGATTCGAACCCACCACCAAAAGCAAATTAGTATGGTAATTTTATGCAAAACCAAAAAATCGGACCATGCATCCAGACAAATCGCTGAATCATCGCATGTTACGTATAGGATGGAGATTTCGGCCCCTTCCGCGCTATCAGGTAGAACGCAGCAAGCTTCGCAGTCAAAGAGGGAGGAAACAGTCGGATCCTAGGCCGTAAATGACTGAACCTTACCACTAGGCTAACTGGTCTACTGAGGGATTTGGAAAACAAAATAACCTAGTGTATCTTGTGAATGGACTATTGTCTATTGATATGCAAATTAAGCGTTCCGGTGGCGCAGTTTGAAAAACCACTGACTTTGGAGCCGATGAGCCCACGTTCGATACGCGCTGATGCGATTTTCTTCTCTCTTTTTTTCTTTTCTTTTTTCTTTTTCCTCTTCTTTTCTTTTCTTTTCTTTTCTTTTCTTTTCTTTTCTTTTCTTTTCTTTTCTTTTCTTTTCTTTTCTTTTCTTTTCTTTTCTTTTCTTTTCTTTTCTTTTCTTTTCTTTTCTTTTCTTTTCTTTTCTTTTTCCTCTTCTTTTCTTTTCTTTTCTTTTCTTTTCTTTTCTTTTCTTTTCTTTTCTTTTCTTTTCTTTTCTTTTCTTTTCTTTTCCTTTCTTTTCTTTTCTTTTCTTTTCTTTTCTTTTCTTTTCTTTTCTTTTCTTTTCTTTTCTTTTCTTTTCTTTTTTTTTCTTTTCTTTTCTTTTCTTTACTTTACTTTTCTTTTTTTTCCATTTTTTTGGACTAAACAGCAAACAAATAAATAAATAAAATGGAAGATAGAAAAAAAGAATGAGAGTAGAAAAAAATGAATTCGATAACTAAATAATTGCTGAGTTTCGATTTCTACCTCAAGCTCGATGATCTAATACTGACCGTGTGAATTCGCTTACAAATGTAATAGTGGTGCCGGTATTTTGACTTTTTTTGACATTTCTTCTTGTTCCAAATTTGCACTGCTCATCGTCATGCATGCTCCTAATGCCTATTTTGGTTTCTTTGGGAAGGAGGGGAGTCGTTGAAACCTTCAACCACATATCTATAATTTTCATTTCACATATCATATATTTTATGCAGTCAGAGTCTTCACGCTACATGAAATTCTCCCTTGGGGTCGAGCGAGGATTTCGCGTAGACTACATAGAACACAACATAGTCCCCAGGCTTTCCCGTCTCTTGTTTCTAAACGTGACGTCACAGAGTGACGCTTACGCGCTCGCCCCAGGTCTGGGAACTAGCCTGGGAACTAGGCTGCATAGAACACTAAATATTCTATGCTACTCGTTCGTCATTGACAGGCTGTCAGTCAGTCAGTCAGTTATAGTCAGTCATTTATTCGCTAGTCAGGTTTCTTCAGCTGTCTTTCTGTCTGTCTGTCTGTCTGTCTGTCTTGAGGCTCTATCTGAGAAAATTAATCAAAGGCAATTAACATGATTTGTCCATACCGTTTCAATATTCCTGAAAACGTCGTATAACATTCAACAGTGTCCATCCTACAAAGACAATCCCTGCACCACTGATGTATGACAGCATGATTTGTTCACGACATCGTTTACGGCTAACAAACACTTGGGTAAGGATCTGACACAGGTCATAGTGAAAGTATCATTATAGTACTATATAGGTATGTTACCAGTGAAAAGACAAGCACTGCTAATGAGTAGAACATTACTGAGTCTGTGTATGTTGCTTGTGCTTATGCTTATGTCACTAGTGAAAAGACAAGCACTGCTAATGAGCAGTACATTACTGAGTCTGTGTATGTTGCTTGTGCTTATGCTTATGTCACTAGTGAAAAGACAAGCACTGCTAATGAGCAGTACATTACTGAGTCTATGGATGTTGCTTGTACTGATGCTTATGTCACTAGTGAAAAGACAAGCACTGGTAATGAGCAGTACACTACTGAGTCTATGTTGCTTGTATAAGAAAAGACAAGCACTGCTAATGAGCAGTGCATTACTGAGTCTGTGTACGTTGCTGTACTTGATACTTATGTCACTAGTGAAAAGACAAGCACTGCTAATGAGCAGTACATTACTGAATCTGTGTATGTTGCTTGTGCTTATGCTTATGTCACTAGTGAAAAGACAAGCACTGCTAATGAGTAGTACATCACTGAGTCTGTGTATGTTACTGGTGGTTATACTTTTGTCACTGGTAAAAAGACAACACTATACTAAGATCGATCGAGGCAGTACCGATTTCTGAGCTTGCGCGTGTGACATATATGCGTATTGCATATATCGTACTTATGTCTGAACAATCGCACTTATATGTTTAAGATCCGCGGTCAGCTTCAGGCTTGTCAACTTTAGGTTTGCTGAACATGTAATAATTCCCTTACCTTAAAAATATTTTTCATTATTGAAACTTTCCCATGTGACGCACAGTAGCTGCATATGTTAACTCTTCTTTTTGAAAAATGTGATCGTGAGTACTTGACGCATGGAATTTGATTGTTGCGTCTCCTTCGCGTTACATTAGCCACGCGCGCGCTTGACTTGCTCGCGCAAGCACGCTATGGGCCGGGCCTTCTTGGAAACCCACAGGCGACACAAGCTCAAAACCAGAACCGTGTGACTGCATTTTTGAGTTCAGAAATTTTTTTATAAATTTCTTCAAGCAACAAAATAAAAGGGGTAGGGGGTTGAATAAGAAAACGATACAACAGCATAAATCGCTTCAATATCAACCCCCAATAAATAAATACGTAAAGCAAGGTTTGTAGACATTTATTAGCGTTTTAAAGCTAACAAATTACTACCGCTGTCTTTGGCCATAGGTTATGAGCCTGGGCTGCCTGTGGTTTCGCTCGCTTTTGACTTGTCCTGCATGCTCGTCCGCATATTCTCTCAGAAGTTCTCGTAACCGAAAGTTCACGATTTGAAATTTGGATACATATCGGCCGGGGAAAAAAGTGTCTACAGGCATTGTTAAAATTGCTTGCTACGATAGCATTTTGCACATTTCATATTCTCTCCTTGACTATTGCAGGAAACAACCAGGAACCAGGAAAATTTGTTGATCTGGTAACAGGTTCCTTGTGCCATCTTAATATTTAAGGGTGTGCGGAGGGCCTTCAATAACTCACAGTTAAATACCAATTGTGCCCACTGAATTTTGGCTTCAATTTGATAATAGTAATTTATTATAAATCGATCTCACTTTACAAGAGTTTTCAAAAATTATACCTTGAATTTTGATACGTAGTCAGGGGGCTCCTGATGTAGTTTATTGTATGAAGTCCCTTTTCTGGAGCTCATAATAATCAAGACATTTAGATTGATCGAGAAATACTGATTTAGTAATTCATCTTTTTTACTGTTGCACTCATCGAGCTTACACTTAATAATTACCTCAAGTACTTTTATCCAAGACAACTGATAACTGGTACAAAAGCCCTAATTTGAATCAGTCTGGGATACGATGATCAATTGATTCTACATAAGCAGTGGTATGGAAGCGTAGAATATGAGAAACTATGTCGAGCCACCTTAAACTGATGAATTCTTAAAATAAAAAGTGTGATCAATGAAAAACTATGTCGAGCCACCTTAAACTAATCAATTCTTAAAATAAAAAGTGTGGTCAATGAAAAACTATGTCAAGCCACCTTAAACTGATCAATTTGTCAATTTTCTGCGATGATCATTCGCTGAAGTTAGGGTGATGGTTAAAATATCAGCACTTCGTCATAAGCACTGGCGGTTGGCTTACAGTCCTTACGTACAGTGAAATTTCGTGTCTTTGTTTGCTACAATTCTAAACAAAGCACCCGGTGGTGGGATTTTTAGATTTTCATCCTTGATTTCAACAGCAGTCATCGTTCCAGTCATGTCTGAAGAAATGTAAAGCTTCTTCTTCTTATCACTGTCGTCGTGTTTATGACAACGAAACATGATGTACGAATAAAACTGGATGGTTTTCAAACGGCTTTGATCGTCATTCTTCGGGAGGATTTTCAAGTCCTTGTCAACGTGCTAAATTACAAAATAGAATTACATTATGAATGTGAAAATATGGGTATTCACCTAAGCCTCTTCCGCAGGCAACCCTTCTTTGGGAACCCTTTGTCGCCGTCCTGAACGAGGGAGACTTGGACCCATGAACACATTTCCGGCGGCCCCTCCACTCTTTCTCATGGGACGGCACAGTTCCTCTTGCGCAGGAAGCCCAAAAATAAAGGAAGAGACGAAAAGAAAGCGGAGAAAGGGACGCCTTAATTCGGAGGAGGCTACAGGTATCATCCTGAAATTGCAGGAAAAATAGTGGGTAATAACGGGGAATTTTCAACAAGGAGTAGGAAAACCACTGGCTCCGAAAGACGAAATATTATGTGGAGTCATAGGTGAGTCTGTATATTTTCATCACACACAGTTCTCGACCAATCGGGAAGCAGGACACGTATTTTACATATTATACAGATATAATCGGGAGCTCATGGGATCCTGATATAATAAAACGGTAGGCAAAGGTAAAGGTAATTTTTATATATAATTCATGAATGACGTACCTGTAAGTATATGGGATCGTTTTCTTTTTGACACGTTATAATGTACTCTTTCGTGGCCGGATGCTTAGGATCAACTAGAGACAGTCTTATCAAATTCGCTCCAGCCAAAGAAGCGTCCCTCGCGTTGATGTTAACTGGAACGAAAGCAACAAAAGCAATAAATATCGACACGATAACTCTCGTCTAGCTTGCGTCGATTTTATTTACCAAAGACCTTCATTCGTTGAATGTTTGGTCAAGACCAAAGCCGAAAAGTGAGACTGTTAAAAATCAAGACCAAAACCGAAAAGATTTGGAACAACCCATATATAATCCAATCAGCGTGCGCGTTATATTTCAAATATTTTATAAAATACATTATAACATAGCTACAATCTTACGCGCGCTCTGATTGGCCAGAAAGCTATGAACTATTTGCCCATGGGCTGCACTGCGCGCGCTCTATCTTCGTCATCGTCTTTTTCAAATTGTTCGTTTTTAAGATGGCGACACATATAACGCGCGCTCTGATTGGCTGAAAAATATATGAACTATTTCCCCATGGGCTGCACGGCTCCGTTTTTAACGTTCTAGGCTCTGTTATAAATCAATTAGACAACAGAAAGCCGCTTGTCCATAGCGTTATAGACGCACTTGAGAAAATATAAAGAACTCTTAACAAACTAGAGTCGCACTCGGCTACGCCTCGTGCCACTCTTACGTTTGTTAATCGTTCTTTATATTTTCTCTCGTGCGTCTATATATAACGCCATGGGCGCGCGGCTTTCCGTTGTCTAATTGATAAATTTACAATACCCTAAAAAGTAACGAAAATTTGTCATAACTTCAAAGTTTCGCATTTTTGAAAATTTATCTAATGTCTGACTCCTTCATGAAAACTTTCTTTAGTTTCCTTAGTGCAATTTTGTTCAACAATTTTGAAATAGCACTCGTGGTATTTATCGTATCCCAAATATCATTACAAACCATGCTATTGCCTATACTAATACGTACTTAATTTGTCATCGCTGATTACTCTTTCGCTTCCATTGCACATCATTACGTCTTTATTCCTCTTCATGTATGCACCATTAGCGTTTCGACTGTACGTAGACCATATCCAGGACGGACCAGGCTGGGGGACGTTTAGTATAGGGATTTGAGGGATGCTGTCCTGAAATAATAGAGTGGAACGGATTATCCATCATGGAATAAATAATAAAAATAGTTATTTATTTATCTCATGATTGCGGTCCTTTGTGGATGGACACAACGTTTTGACTGTTACTGCTAGTCTTCATCAGGCGATGTTGAGTACGTTGTAGACTGGTTGACGGCTTCCCTTTATATTCGTCGGTGGATCGGGGCGAGACGAGAATGAAAAGAAAAGAAAAAAGCCAGAAATTAAAGATGCTTGTTTCTTCTTACTTTATAAAAGGCCGGTACACTTGTCAAAGGACACGACTCTTCAGCTCCATCATCATGATGATCATCAGGACTTTCTCTAGAAAAAAAGGATTACAACAAGTGTTCATGTTTTCTTCATACACTTGAAAAAGATATATCAATTCGAAAGTTCAAAAAGTCATGCTTGTCAAGTGACAGACACAGAAGTCGGTTGACTCGTACCCCAACTATTTCGAAACTCTTCTTCCAAGTGAGTTTGGTATATCACTGGGTTTTTAAGTAATGCATATCACAAAACTCTTACATGTCACAAAGAAATCTAAGTTATTAATAAGACTGGAATCCAACAATGTTGGCAGTATATACGTTTTTTGGTCGGTAGTCCAAACGATAAAGAAACGTTGGACGTTATTAGCTCAAACGCCGCGACAATGTCCAATAAAGAATTGATTTTTACTCGTCATGGAAGAACCATTTAATAAAATATTTGCACCGATAACACTTACTGGAAGTGTGCCCCTTGAATCATGATCAACAGTAAAGTGAAAACTGCTTGAATCTTCATGCTTGGAGGTTCTGAGATAATAAAAAAATATAAGAATATTAGAATTTCGATAAAAGATAATGAAAATCGCAAACTTCACTGTCGAGATAAATTCATGAAGAAAGACTGAAGGAAGAAATTAAGGAAACATCGAAAGAAAGAAAGAACAGAAATAAAGAACGGAAAGAGTGACAGAAAGAGAAAAGAAGGAAGGAAAGAAGAATTAAACGAACGAATGAACAAACGAAAACTGACAGAGCAAAACAAAACAGCAACAACAACAACAACAACAACAACAAACAAAAAAGGAAAGAAGAGGGAAGCTAGATCGAAGAAAACATATAACAATTAAAAATTAAGGATATATGATACTATATTCATCATGCCGTTACCTGAAATACAGATCACTAGCTGAAAATTCTCTGTTCAAAGTTTTGGAAAGAGAAATTCCTCTTGACTCGCAGTACTAGTCTGCAATTCTCCAATTCTCCAAAGAAAAGAACAAGGGTGAATGTTTTATAGTCTCTGTTCCTTGATGTGTTTTTACTTGCTAGATGTAATCAATCATTGTATATCACTTTCTTGAGATTTGCCGGAAGAGATGATATCAATGAGAACAATAAAAAATTATGCCAAATAACCTTGGGACATCTCACAATCAGATTATTATAGTACATTTATTATAGCATAATTTCCCATGGGATTCTCATATATTTTTATTGGGGGTGATCGTCGAGAATTTTCACTCCTATGAGAGATACCAAAATTAGCGTTGCTCAAGTTATATTTACCCTTACCGCCGTTTTCGATGAAACGCGACTGCCTAGACATCAACATGGTAGTTGCACTTTGCATTGGACGTACGTCAATATTCTTTACCTCTCAATAAATGCACATTTTATCGATTGCTATCAATTGCCAAAATTTAAAAGGTGCTTTTTTTGAATTTTGGAAGTTAGGAAAGGTTCATTTCAGTGGGTTTTGAGTCTTTCGAAAACGATTGACGACCGTGTAATGCAAAGTGCAGACTACAATGTTGATGTCTAGGTAGTCGCGTTTCATCGAAAACGGCGGTAAAAAGTCCCGGGAATAAAACATAAAAATCTCACCTAGGACTGCTTTGCATCGTTATTTCTCGAAGGGTTTGCTGATGTCGTACTCGATGCGACCGAACTGGGAAGCAGAATGCATTGCTGAGCTGCTGTCAACGAGGCGAGACCCATGAAAACATGAATGCAAGCTTTACTTCCTTTTATATAATGCGTCGACTTGCACAAGTTAGTCGACCACTCTTATTCTTCGAGGTTGAGCTTTAGTTCAGTAGCGATTTTTGCGCATTGTTACGACAGCACAATTTAATAACGGGCCTGACGAAAGCGAACTTAACAAGAATGAGCTTTTATCAGGTATTTTTAAATTCGTAAAACAGAAAAAGAATGGCCATAACTGGAAAGAGCATGTTAAAAGTAGCAAGACAGTGAAGTTTGAAGGAATGAAATCCAAAACTCGCGAGAATATGAATTTTTGAAAAGTGTGAATTTGTAAGAAAACCTTTGCTGGTAGGCATCTCTTGCCTACCAGCGAATGTTTTCAAACAAAATTTTGATTTCGAAAAATTCATATTATCGATCGTGAGTTTGAAAGTTACATTTAAACTTCACAGTTTTACTAATTTTGACGTGCTCTTTCCAGCTATGGTAGCTCAACTACCATAGCTGGAAAGAGCACGTCAAAATTAGTAAAACTGTGAAGTTTAAGTAACTTTCAAAGTTACAGTACAGAAATATAGTATTTTTCTGTACTGTAACGTTTGGAATTACATGATAAAAGCTCGATCATTGAATTAAATCGATTACTTCTGTTAGTTATTTGGTTTGTATGCCAGCCCCTGGTTGTTGGAAAGGGATTCAGTCACTGAACCAGTGACAACCTTCCAGGATTAATTAGCACTACTAGTGCTAATTAATCCTGGAAGGTGGTCATGGGGGGAGGGGTGGGGGAATCAGACCAAAACTCTGAAAACTATACCCCTTGGAGTCGTATATACCTTTATCCTTTACTACTCAACCCCCATCTCCGCTGGATTAATACTAGGTTAAGATGAATGCATTTTCTCTTATAGATTAATTCAAACGAACTCACGCCTTTTGTACAGGGTAATAGAGTGCTTACAATATATCCGTGAAAATCTTTGTAAGAAATTGCACTAATTTGCACTAATTAAACAATAGAAAACAAAGGGTTTCGCGCTATTTAGTACAATTTAGTTCGCTAACTTTTTCACGGATATATTGTAGAGTGATCGCACTTAACCCGTGAAATTGTACTAGCTAAATAATGCAAAATAGCATTATTAAACAATGGAAAACAAAGGATTTTATACTTTTTAGTACAAAGTAGATTTTATACTTTTTCACGGGTTTAGTGCGATCACTCTAAGCACTCTAATTGCTCGTTTAGCATATAAAGAAATTAAAAAAGTATCATTTGAATTACTGTAACATGTAATTTCAAGTTCCTTGCTATGACCAAAACTGGCCTCATTCCATTTAATTAAAGACAATGTAAGAAAAATAATATTACGTATCGTTTTCAATAAAGATAAGATATGAAATATATATTATCTTTGTTCATTGTTTAAGCAGATTAGCTATACGTATTTCTAGCTCATATTCAATTTCATACAGTTTTGTGGCTTTGTTCAGCAACATATTTTCTTCAAGTCAATTTAATTATATCTCAAACGTCTAAAACAAGAACCCCTTTTTCTGGAAAAAGAGAGTATAATACATTTGTCTTATAACTGTGGAAGTTCCTCTTTCGATAGCTCTGTTATGACCTATCAGTATAACACGGTAAAATGAGCCCTTTTTTCGCATTCTCAAGACAGGCGACTTACGGGCCTTGGCGGGCAAAGACGACAAAGTATCCATCCTCGGCGAAAGGGGAGGGAGAGGGGGAGGGGAAGGACCGGAGGGGGAGGGAGAGGGAGAAGGAAAGGAAAAGGGGAAAAGGACTTCAAATTAACTTATCCATCGGTGGATACCATTGTGGAACGCATCAATCAGTATGGTCAAGGTTGTCATATTGCGAAGCGGGGTGGACATTTTATCCATATAGTTTGTTTAGACTGGGAGAATTGACACATTTTGATTGGATTAAAATGATTAATTTGACCAGGCGGCTTCCCGTTGCCTGTCTTGCCTAGGTTCTGGATATCGTATTAGGTAACAGCTCTAGCATGTAGTAGTCACTAGCACATGCTTCTTGTACGATCCAGTAGTCTTTCTTAGTATTTCTTTGTACTTTTCCCCTTTTCCTTTCCTTCTCCCTCCCCCTCCCCCTCCGGTCCTTCCCCTCCCCATCTCCCTCCCCTTTCGCCCTGGGTCTCCGAGGATGCAAAGTATCCTAAATCCTGAGTTTTAATTTCTTTAAATTTTTGAAATTTGACGATCCGTTTACGAAACATATATCCATATATTACTAGTGTACCCAGCAGCCATTTCATTCTCAGCTTCCATGTCTATGTTTTGAAGGGTCAATGTTTGTTCAAATAGGTATATACTGAAAGAGTTCCCCGATTCTAGTTCTAGTTCAGCCTTGAACTGGGCGATCGATTTCGTCCCGGACGGACTCGTCACACGACACGTTTCAGGTCTGGACAAAATGGCATTCGTGTCAATGGCTCAAAATATCGTGCAAAAGCATAGGCTGTAGCTCACGAAAACTGGCTAAAGTAACACGTACAAAATTGGCGCGCAAAAAGCGAAATGGTCAAAGATGGTTTAATATCTAAATATTACCAAAACTAACCGAGGTGACGGAAGTGGTGGAACTGCGTCGTGCTGTGTGCGCGCCAATTAATTCAATATAAGAGAAAGTGTCTTCTGTTTTATTTTTTTTAGATCCCACGTTTTTACCGGGAAGCCTGTGTCAGTGGTACAAAACCCCTTCTCAAATACTTCGTCCACCCCTTAATGCGGAACCTATCAATCAAAAATTAGTATCTTAACTTTGATTGGTTGAATTATATCGTCGATTTCTTGATTTTAGTTCTGATTGGCTGGAAGGCAGAATCACGATGGAATGTGCACTTCAAGGGTTTGTTCCTGCGAAGTTTGAACATTTGGCGGCAAGACGTGGAGCGGTTTGCATCAAGGTAAAGGATAGGTTCTGGTTTGCTTTGAAAATTTTCCAAACTTAACATTTTTCCTTTTTATTTTCTTGTTCATAGAATGTTTTAAGATAGACCTAGCTAATGAGTACATTGGAAAGCAACTCCGCTTCAAAACTTCATTCAAAACTTTGTCCTATACTGTACCGAACTCTACTCGTGGCAAAACGCACGAAGAAGTGGTCGACTTCGAGAACTTTCAACAGGTAGTCGACGTGCTTTCTGTTCTTCTGTATGCTTTAAATAAACTTTGCCTGACTATAAACTATTTAGAACATTTGTTCTCAATTTGGATGAAATATTAGTCCAGTGCGCAGTTCATAACAACTTCCATGTTTGAACCCCAAGCACATGTTCCGAATATAAGTCGCTTGAACTTGCAAACTCGCAAACTTAATACCAAATTGCCTCTTGTGGTTCCACTAAAATACGTTTATTTTTCCTTTCAACAGGAGTAGTTTCAAGAATTGTGAAGCTGCAGAAGTTCTGAAGTATTTTGGTGACATTCGTCCACGGCTCAAGTCCCGCGGTGTGGCGCCTTTGACAGTTCCATTCAAAAGGTACATGTAACTCATTGAAAATGCAAATTTTCAGTGTTTTCCTCTCATTTTCTTTGTTTTCGTGCCCTTTAGGAATGCTTCTTTCCAAGAAAGGAATTTGAAAACATACTTTTCTAGACTTTGAAGAAACAAAGAATCTAAATCAACACCTCTGTCCCAAGGGAGGTCTCGAAACTGCTATTATTTCTCAAAAAGATTAACAGCATTCGCAATTTTCGGCTAAATTTTTTTTGGGGCTAAGGAATCAGTTTAAATTGCTATAGAGAATTGAGCTTACTAATTAAACAGTTTTTGCTATTTTTTAAATATTAACATCGATAATCTTTTTTTTTTCAGGACCTGTAATTCTTTTAGCGGGAAAATTTGAGGTGAAGAGTATCGTTATATAAGCTCCTCGCCCAGTGGCGTGGACGAACAATGAGGTAAATATTGCCCTGGTATATTTTGCACTAAAATTACAAAAAGTCTTTTCTGCATGGCTGAATATTGACAAAATATGGCTAATGGAGTTGAAAAGTTTATGATTCTGTAAGTCAGGGGGCTTTCACTTATTCTAACTTGTTTTTGGGGGGTAGGGGATGAATTGTGTGTATGGGAGGGGGTGGGGTTATGTTAGGCTCATAGGGGATTATTAATTTTGAAAACCCTACAGGGGTAGGGAAGGGGGTGAATAAAGTATGGGTGAGGTCCAGGGTTGGATTTTGAAAAGGATGTTCTCCATAGAGGGAGTGGGGAATAGGATGTTGAGGGGGGTATCTTTAGGGTGTTTTCCATTTAGTGGAACCAACTGGCCAGAATGGCCAGTTCTTATATGGTATGTCAATCAATCCCTAGCTCTGGCTACAATCAGTCCTAAGAAATCAGGCCATTCTGGCCAGTTGGTTTCACTAAATGGAAAACACCCTAAGTAAAGGAAAGCCACATAGGGGGTGTGTAGAATGATATTTTACAAATTTCTCTTCTGCAGGCCCTTCATCAGGTGAAAAAGTCTCGTTTAATGACTTTACCACCCAGTAAACGAAGAGCTCAACAAAGGTAAGACGTTTTCTTGATAACTCGATGAAATCAAGTCTCTATTCATGAGTTCAACTAAGTTGATGGCTAAGGCTGCTTTCTTTTGTAAATGCCTACTTTTTGATATACATTCTGGTTTTCAGTATCCTGAAACAGATAGCTGTTTTGCAGTCATTTCATAACTTTTATATTTACTAGAAGGGAAAGGATTTTAGGAAATGATTGTTTATTATATTGTAGAGGGGGTGGTGGAATTGCAGGCTTGTACATTATTTAAAATCATGGAGGTGCACTTTTTGTAATGGCAAAATATAGGGCGGTACAGTTAGGTCTTCATGAAATGCACCACCATTTGATTTAATTGACTACTAAACTGGGAACAAGCTAAATGATTGTGAAAAGGGGGTGCATTCTCAACCAATGAGCTAGTGATTTAGCTTTTGTGCAATACAGTTAAATTAGAAACCTTGTCACCAAAGCCTGACGTCACATGACATACATATTTGTTCTGGATACAACATGAAGTTTATATTTAATTTTGAACTTTTCAGGTTCCTCTTGAGGCAAAAAAGTTTCACTATATGACTTAATTGCCCAGCAAATGAGGAACACATCCAAGGTAAGATGTCGTGCTATCATGAGCTTTAATAATTATTGACCATGAACTAATCTGACTCACTAGCAGGCAGACTGACCAACTGTCTGTGTGTCACTATCATATATGATTGTCTTTTTTCCCATGGTGTACTCCTATATGTAAAAGGGTGGGGATGGTCATCAGAAATTTTGAAAATGATCCCTAAAAGATACCAGAGTCTTATCCAGGTGGGTGTGGCAACACATGATTGTTACCCCTAAAAGGTATTTACTCAATAACAAAAATGTGACATTTTTCAGTTTTAATGGTTTCTTTGAATGCCTTCTACACACATGGGGTCTTTTCTACCATGGGATGATTTCCACCCTGGCTGAAACTTGTCCTGTGACAAACTCAGTCTGGGACTAAATCGGCCATGTTAATGCACCCTAACTCTATGGCAACTATTACATCTATAATCTGGGGACTCTTGTGCTTAATCTGCAAAGTATAAAAAATTGATACATTCTTTTTATTAGCCTTTTATTAATAGTAAAACCTTTTATCTTTCAGGTTCTTCTTGAGGTGAAAAAGTCCCGTTATATGACTTGATCACCCAGCAAAGGAAGAACATACCAAGGTAAGATGTTGTTCAATCACTTAAAAGATTATTGGTTTTAGGGGCATGGTGTGGCCACGTTGAAGGGGAGGGGAACGGGCATAATTATACCCAAGTTGGCCACTAAGAGTTTGCCCATGCCTATAATGTACCATGAGAGGTGTGGATTACTTTTATTTGCATACAAGGGTGTGGCTTATCCTTACAATACTAATGACGTTGTAGGGCATAGGGTGGCTTATTACCCAAATGGACGGAACCTGAGCAGGCAGAAGAAAAGGGGTGTTCCAGGATATTCAGAAACAGGGGGAAGGAACTGTTTGACAATAACAAAAAGTTATGATTTTTGGCAAGTCAGAACTTTAATAAGAACTCAAAAATAAGGGGGGGTTGTGAGCCCTTTGACCACACCTAAATCATCCTTGGTAACCCCTGTCCAGTGACTCACTAGAAGGGCATACAGTAGTAACGGTATGGGAGTCAGATAGTAATAGTATGGGAGTTGGTGACGGAGTGTTGATTGCATTCATCCATGGTGGTGAAGTGCATTGTGAGTTCACCCCGGGGGGGGGGGGGGGGGAGAGGGGGTACTCGCATATATTTACTATACGGGGATGATCTGCTGAACAGGGTATGGTTTTTCGAGTTCCCTGTCATAAACAGGGTATCCTTTTTGCAATTTTTTGAGCTTCTTGTCATTTTAAGGGTAGCAGCTTTCTCATCAACCTTAGTCGTTAGCTAGCCACAACAGCAGCGATCTGTCTAGAAGCTCTATTTATCGTTGTTCGATCACGATCGCAACAAACTCGTTATGAAACTCGTTTACATTTACAAACAAATAAGTACATTACATTCTGCAATTATTATACTTTGTCATAAACAAAGTATAATTGGAGTGTGGTTTACTGTAGGTGTTTGAAGGGCACACAATCCTTTTGGAGTAAAATGGGATAGCCACATCCAAACTGATAAGGTGTGGGAGGGAGTTACCTTTGTTTATAATGACAGACAAGAAGGGTGAGGCTCACCTTTGTTCATATCATAGTGACAAGGTATTTATTCAGCCTCGGCCATAACAATGGGAGGGAATGGTCCACTGGACTTATTCAAATGGGTGAGAGGGTGTTACTCTTGTTTAAAATGACAGGTTAGATGGGTGTGGCTCACCATAGGCCATAGTGATGAGGTTTTTATTTGGCCTTGGCCATAACAGTGGGAGGAATGGTCCACTGGACTTATTGAAATGGGTGAGAGGGTGTTACCCTTGTGTAAAATGACAGGCTAGATGGGTGTGGCTCACCATAGGCCATAGTGATGAGGTTTTTATTCAGCCTCGGCCATAACAGTGGGAGGGAATTGTCTGCTGGAGTCCTGAAAATGGGGTGGGGGGTGCTACCCTTGTCCATAATGACAGACTAGATGGGTGTGGCTCACCACTGTCCATAGTTATGGCTGGAAGTGAAATTGGATAGCCCCATCTATAGTGATATAGTCTACCTGAAGGCCTGTACACATGATGCAACATTTCCTGCAACATCCAAAACATGTGCCGCCATTGCAATATTACATGCAATTTTGCAGAAGTAAAATGGGTCAATGACTGTTGCATCCGTTGTTTACAACATCCATGCAACAGTTGCAGAGATGTTGCACTGTGTGGAAATGTAGCTGGCCTTCTTAGCGTTCCAACCAAAAAAAAATTGATGGCCCTGGTAAGACACAAATTGATCTGTAATTTGATTGGCTAATTTTTTTAATAATTACTTTTGCATGCTCGGTTAGTTTCCAGTAAATCTCTGAAGCTGCAAATTTACTGAAAATAATATGCGAACCAAACAAATATTTATCTAGGCTAAATTTCAGACATTTCTACTTGCTTATAAGGACAAATTTATGCAATTTTAATTGCAACTAGACTCTAATTTTCACTGTAATCTCCGTGACAATTTGAATGTTGTAATGCATACACTAAAAGGTCACATTGGTGACAAACTGTTTAATTTTTTGCCCATATAATCAAAGAAAAAGTTTCATTTTTAATAAACAACGAGCTTCAACATCTTTCATTTGGAGGAATAAATAATTTATCATTGAAAAATGGACATCAAAATACCTCAAAGCATGCACATTTTCCATAACCTAGAATCTGTTTCTTACCAGGACCTTTGATTTTTTTGGTTAAAATGCCAAGGAGGACCTGGGAATTAGGATGAAGTGTAGCAGGAAACGTGCAGTCCTTTACTCTTGTCAATTGTGACAAAGTAAGAAAGGAAGGTCACTGGAGTACTTGGGATGTTGTAGGAGGGGGATTACCCTTGTCCACAGCAACAGGCTAGAAGGGTGTGGCTTGCACTTTGAAAATAATGGAGGAGTAGAATGGAATAGCCCGTATTTAATCCATGATGACAAAGTGCTCACCATTGTCTTTAAGAAATGCATGGAAGAGGTCAGATTACCCTCACTGCAGGATGGCTAGTTTAATTTTTATCTTTTATTTCCCTTGAATTTAAATGTATTTACACATTGTAAATCTACAGAATGTTAAGACAAAGATCAAGCTCAAGATAAAAGTTATAAAAGTGTTAAAGTGTTCAAGAAGAAGAACACAGATGAAGACATCGAAGCATCATGTCATTTCAGTGTTGCAGGGCTGTGTGCATGTCTTTCATGTGTATCTCTTTGTTAATATTTGTTTAATGTGTCTTCCTCTGCAACATTTGAAGCAAGGTTCAGTAGGCGTTATTTGTTATGGTCCCACCCCTCAGAATTTCTAAAATATTTTGGCTGCTATTTTGGTACTACAGTTCATGCAAACACTAAAAGCTGGCAAAACCATTTTGTATTTGTGTTTTTCTAGTGTTTGTACCTGTAGGAAGCTAAACTCTTTTTCTCTAAAAGTACTTTGTAGTCTTAGAGCTTTTACTCTGACACCACCCTGGTTGCAATAAGTGTTCTCCTTTTTTATCATCCTAGCTAGTTTTTTTGGGTTTATTTGATTTTTTTTAACCCTGGTATTTGGTGCTCATTTTGGTCCATTTTGTTCCAACATTCGATTCCCCTGAAATTATTTCAAATTGTTAGGTCAGCTGAGCACCACCTAGTAGGTAGGGCAAGGAGTCACTGTTGTTTTCCATGGTGATGAAAAAAGATTTCTTCTTATTTATATAATGCAGCTTTATTTATCAAGGTTGTGTTAGATAAATGAGAAGGAAGCATCGGCTAAATTCAATAATAATGATGAATAGATGATAATATTCATAATAAAATAAATATTATGAATATTATTGCTATCATCATTATTGTTTAAAAAATGTTAATGGCGGATAAATTGGCATCTATTCTATTTATGGCATTAATGTATTGCCAGTCAGATAATAGCTGTTAGTTTTTTGAGGAGTTACTTCATCTTATCCATCACTGAGGCATACCCCTGTGCTGAGCAAGAAAATTTGTTCTTGACTTGATATGTGCAGTGGGTGGCCTGACCGGTACATTATATGGGGACAAGCCTGCCCACTAGGCCATATAATGGACCCCCTCTTTAATGGATATCATGCTTTTAACTCCTCCTCTTTTTTTTGTAAACTTTTTTAAGTTAAGGCTTAGGAAATAAACATTAGGTCCCCCCTTGGAGCTTTGTGAGTTAATGTATATAAGCGAGTGCGATGTGCTGTCAACTCTTCTGTAATGAGAGTTTTGTGCTCCTTGGCCTGTTGGGAAGTATTAACTTTAGATTATTAAATTAAGTTACCTTTTTCATTTTTTTACTAGCCAGACTAAACAGGACTTCAGGGTCAGAGTACCAACTAAGTTACATAGGTAGACAGTTTGCGGCCTTCCGTTGGTAAGCTTTTCAATTCTTTAAACCCCTAAACGTACTCTGACCACATAGATTAATTTAAGGGTATTTATTGAGGGTGGGTTTAGAAATGGGTTTAAAGTGGGGTTGGTTACTTTAGAACAACTGGACCATGACGAGTGTATAGAAGAGCGTGTGTGAGATGTGTGGAGTTTTTGTGTGGTGTGTTAATTGCTTAGTGATTTTTGAAAATTAATGGTTTCAAATGCTTTTTTGGCTCGCGCACTAAAACTATCTTCAACCTGCAGTTGGCATACATCTGGCTCACTGGAATTTTTCTGGCACTCGTGGAATGGATCTTTTTTTCTCCGATGGAATCTCTTTTTCTACATTTTTAAACTTTTGTAACAAGACATTTGTAAATTCAATAAACAACAAAATGGTTTGTCTGACTGTATTCTATTAACCTACCCAACAAGGCACTAACCACCTTTAAGTTTGCAGGAATTTTTTAACTTCATGGCTACAATTAACCTTCAACTCTTCAACTCTGCCTGGCTATTTCCGATAAATGCTCACTGGAATTTTTCTGGCACTCGTGGAATGGATATTTTTTCCTCCGATGGAATCTTTTTTTTAACTTTTGTAACTTTAGACATTTGTGAAATTGTTGCAAATTCAATAAACAACAAAATGGTTTGTCTGACTGTATTCTATTAACCTACTAACAAGGCACTAACTACCTTTTAAGTTTGCAGGAATTTTTTTAACTGCATGGCTACAACCTTCAACTCTTCAATTCTGCCTGGCTTAATTTCTGATAAATGTTTTTCTCTGCAATTTTTTTAAGAATAAGATGAAATTGTAATCAGTCAAACACATTGTAAAGATTGTCAAAATAATTAAAAGAAAAAAGCATGTCAGTGTGTAATTTCTACTAACAAATTGACTCAACAGGCAGGTCATTGAAACTGGTATTCATTGTAAGTACAGGTTGTATGCGCGATGCGAGAATTCTAGTGCATTTAAATTTCCAAGCTGCAGTTTAAAGCAAGGTACAGCTATGCTAAAGTTGAATGAGTGAGTTGCCACTTCTCGTTTGCCACTTAAGTTGCCACTTCTTTAATTTGCACACCAAAGTTTGCTTAAGCAGTGCATGGCTATTTTTGCTTTTGTGCAGTAAACAACTTTTGTTTGCCTACTTAACAGGAGTGAGTGTGTTACAACATTTAATGGTTTGCAATCATGTCTGATGGAATAAAAACCAACAATGAAGCGTGGTTGCCACAGGTCAGGGAAAAGTCGGGAAAAAATTTTTTTGTTCAGAGTAAGGGAAAAGTTGGGGAATTCCACTTTCAGTTAAGGAAAAATTAATTTTTGGGGGAAAGTTGGGGGAAATGTATGGTCCCTCCTAGCTTGGTATCATGATGGTTTTATATCATTGTCATCTGCTCAAGGATTTGCAAGCTGATAAGAAGAGTCATTCGAATTGAAAATGGAGAATATCTGAATATTGGGTCAGGGAAAATTAAACTTTAGTCAGGAAAAGTCTGGGAAATTTGTGATTGGTTTGTGGCAACCATGTGAAGGTCGTGCTGAAAAAAATTATCAAATTTTTGGGATCTTGGAATCTTGTATAGTGCACCATGACCATAGCCATAATTCAACTTATCTAACACCTATTTCTTTATTTTTCAGTTATATGTTCTGCAAATGAAAAGAAAAGGATGGGAAATTGAATGAAAACAAATGTCCTTTTTTGGGTTTAGAACTTGTGAAGGTTGCATGCTCAATGAAAATGAAAGTATATTAATTGAAATTTGGATGGATGGATGAGAAATCAAATGAAACCAAAATTGAATTGATGGATCCACACAATTTCCAAATACAATATTGTTGTTAACCAAATATTGTTCACATTACTAACAAGATATTGTAGAGTTTGTTCTATTTTTCTTCACAGATTTGTGATTGTGAGTTTTCCAAGTAGATTACTACTAACAGTAACAACCATGGTACAAAAATGTACAACTGCCTTGAGGTAACAATGGGTAAATTCAGAGTATGATGCCGTAAATGAAAGCATTAAATGAACTATCTTAGTTTATACAAATGAATACATGAAAAATGAACGAAACTATGATTATTGCAAATAAAAATGGAAAATGCGGATTTGAACTTCGTTGAAATGAATTATGGAAAGCAAGAAATGAAAACTGGAATCAATGAATGAATATAATTCCCAGTTCAGTATTATAACTGTTTATTGTTCACAATACTAACAAGACATTGTAGAGTTTATTCTACTTCACAGATTCATGATTGAGTGTTCCAGATAATTATTACAGCAGCAGTAATAATGGTACATACATGTACAACTTGAGGTAATAATGTGTAAATTAATAGTAAGAATGATGTAGAATGGAGTTGGTTGTAATGATCGAACTACATGTATCTTTGTACAAACGAAAACTGAATGAAGGCTGGATTCAAAAACAAAGTTGCTTATTAATCTCAGTCCAAAAACAATTTGACTGTCCAAAAACAATTTGACCCCTGTTACTAGTGGATAGAAATGGAAAAACAATGAATTTTCATCAAATGAATAGATGGAAAACCAGAAATTAATTAAATGAACTACCATTTCAAAAGAATTGTACAATGTATGAAATACTCTTACGTAATTGGATTGGTGATAGTATTAATATATATTAATTTATAGTGTTCTATTAACTATTCTTTAGTTTACTTCCATTCCACAAAACATAATTTGGCAGTGGCAGCATACCAGTGTGAGATTTTTGGATAGGAGGAAGAGACACACTATAACTTGGCATGATGATGATGATGACAACTGGCATGGCTCTCGGCAGACTGGCAATGGAATTGGTAGAAGATTAATGGAGGTTTGGATGATACCAGAAAGAGATAACTTGGTGTGATGACGACTGGCATGGCTCTGCAGGTGGCAGACTGGCATTGGATTTGGCAGTATTGTGACGAGTGGTTTGGTTGATACCAGGAATAGATAACTTTTTAGCATGATGATGATGACAATCACTGGCATGGCTCTCAGCAGACTGGCAATGAATTGGTTGCATGATAACAAGTGATTTGGATGATACCAGAAAGAGTTAACTTGACATGATGATGATGACTGGCATGGCTCTCATGGAAGACTAGCATTGGACTTGGCATAAGTAACAAGTGGTTTGGACGGTACCAGGAATAGATAACTTTAGCATGAGATGACTGGCATGGCTTTTGGCAGACTGGCATTGGAATCGGTAGCATGGTAACAAGACAATTAGTGGTTTGGATGATACCAGAATGGCATGTTGACGATGACTGGCATGGCTCTTGTGGTAGATTGGCACTGGAATTGGTAGTATAGTAGCAAGTGGTTTTGATGATACCAGGAACAGTTAACTTTGGCATGATGACTGGCATGGCTCTTGGCAGATTGGCATTGAAATAAATTTATTGGTAGCATGGTAGCAAGTGGTTTGGATGATACCAGAAACAGATAACTTGGCATGATGGTGATGACTGGCATGGCTCTCATCAGGTAGACTGGCATTGAAATCAGTAGTATATAACAGAGAATTTGGATGATCCCAGAAACAGATGACTTGGCATAATGATGATGACTGACATGGCTATTATATGGCAAACTGGCATTGGAATTGGTGGTATGGTAGATGATACCAGGAAGAGATAACTGGCAGGCTGGCATCAGAATTGGTAGACGTATAGTGGTGAGCAGTTTGGATGATACCTGGAACATAACTTTAGCATGAGATGACTGGCATGGCTAGCTATTGTGGCAGACTGGAATTGGTAGTATGGTAACAATTAAGTGGTTTGGATGATACTAATAACTTGGCATGATGATGACCAATGGCTTGGTTTGGTTCTCGTAGCAGATTGGCATTGGTAATATGGTAACGAGTGGTTGATACCAGGAATAGATAACTTTAGCATGACGATGATGACTGGCATGGCTCTCAGCAGACTGGCATTTGAATTGGCATGATGATGATGACAGTGACAAAAACGGCAATGATTCACATCGCAAATCATAATTTTAAAGTACTGTGATACAGAGTGGTATGGAAAAAGGTCTGTGGCTTAGCTTTATCTTTGTCTTACTTCTCAAGTTAGAATTGTACAGATTTCTATGGATTTAGGATTCTTTTTAGGCAAAGTAAAACCTGGGTTACTTTGACAAGTAGTTCGTGTTTAGACGGCACTGTATCTTGTGGTTAGTTTAATTTGTGATGACAAAAAATGTACATTCTTCTATGATTGATTGATTATAAATCTGGTACTTTTGTACCCATGTGTTAAAGCTGGTTTTAATTAACAGGCTAATTTGATTTCATTTTTTGATAACATGGTTGTTTTGATGGCATTATATAGCTGCAGTGGAGAATGCCAGTAAGTTGCTTTTAGTTAAGATGTTTGTCCTGAATATGTAGATATGTACATCCCTTATAATTAATTGTGAAAAGGCAGTTTGTACATTTTCATTCTTAATTGTTTTTTGTTTGTTTGTTTGTTTTAATATCTGCAGCTATTTGTTGGATGCTTTAAGGTGTCACTAAAGCATGGCTATTCAGAAGTTGAATATGTACATTGTACATATACTGTATGAGTTTTATAATTACTGCTTCATGTCCGAGTTGAATTCTTTTTGGTAGCATAAATGAGTGAGTTAGCAGTACTGTTAGCAGGATTTTGTACAGCTGCATGAATTAGAGCAATTGTTTTGTTGGAAAGTCTGAAAGTTGCAGTGATTGAATGAGAATTTTGATCACTTTGCTTGGTTGTTTCTATCAAACTCATGCTGTATCCTTCATGTCTATTATTAGGGTTATCCAACATTGACACGTGAGGAGTGGAGTGTAAATTAAAGTAAAAGATTTAAACATAAAAGTTTTAAATATAAACAATAACCTTAAAACCTAAATATAAACAAACCTAAACTAAATATCAAAGAAAAAAATAAATATTTAAAATTAAATAACTAATGTTGGATAACCCTAATGGTGGGCATGGAGGTTTACAGCCAAAGTTTGATCAATGCAGATGTTTGAGCATTTCTGGTTGCAAGTTAATTGTTTGTTCTCCATATGTGGTAGACTTTTGGTTAGTCGTACACTTGTAATGGATAAGTTTGAACCTGTCCACTTATTGGCTGATTGCCAAAATTCTTCTCTGTGTACTGTTGTTTGATTGAGAAAATGCAGATAATGGTTGAATGGTTATTTTCTAAGTAAGTGGTTCTTCTAAAGATGTGCTTATATAGACACTTTGTCTGACATCTATGTTGTCATTGGCAATACCGTTCAGGTCTAGTGGATGGAGGTACAACTTTCGGAGCAAGTCAGTGATGGATTTAGCCTAGCATTATTAACTAAAGATGACTTTCATTCCTTCATGGTATGTCTTAATACTTTCCAAATTCTGCTTGAAGGACATACTTTCCTTATTCTTATGGGTGGTTAAGGGAAGGCTGTAGGGGAGTGTGTGGAGGCCTTCATCTGTTTTTGGTTACGTATTTCCTGATTGTCTTTTCTATTCTTTACATATCTCTGAGAATTGCACAGTCAAAAATGGAAAGCTTTAAGACAGAAGTTCTGTTATTGCATGGTGATTGGTCTAAAAATGCCTTAATAATTTGAGATAGATTGGACAGCTCCAGGGATTTTGTTGATAGCAAGGGAATTAAATGTGTATTTATTTCTTGGGTCACTTGATTGTTAATTGCTTTTGATTGGATAAAAGTACTGAACATCGTCAGATTTCATTTTGTTTGCACTTGGGTGTTGATTTGTTAATCAGGGTGGCCGAGCTTTTTGTAACATGGACCTTCTGAGTTAGGTAGAAAGTGATGGACTTGTAGGGGAGTATGTGGAAGCCATTGTCATTGCAGCTTAATTTCTTGTGACCAGCATGATCCTTATGTGTTTCAGATTTTGTTTTGCTTATTGACTGCATTATGTCTTGAAACGGAATGCAAAAGTATATGAAACTTCAATTGAATTGAAAGAGATGACTGTTTGTAGAGTATATTGGTGAGCAGCATCCTTATGCGTCATATTTTGCTTTTGCTTGTTATTGCATTGGTCTTGAGTTTTGTAGAATGGCCTTTAGTTGTGTAGATAGAATATGGCTGTAAGGATAGTGTGTAAAGGCTGTCATCTTTATACTGAATTTCTTTGGGGCTCAGCATGATCCTTGTGTGTAACTTTGGATTTTGTTTGCTTGTCAATTGTGGCATATTTGTCTTGGAGCTCTTCAAGAACATATTGGGTTTTTACGTATGGACATGGTGCTTGTGGAACTTGGGTGGCTGCCAATGGTCAGTGTCCATTGTCACAAACAATCGAGTGCATAATGAGGAATCTGAAGAACATTTCTGGATAGTTTGGAGAAGTCTGACTTTGGTCACCAGAAAAAAGCCATTGCGTAATCGAGTAATTAGACATCAAAATTGTTTGCAACATGGAATACAATTAGGAATCACATAAACTGGCAATACCCAGCTACAACAAGGTAAAAAGTGGATAACATCTTGGCACTACAGTCATATTTACCACTTCCAGGAACAATTTAGTTTGTCAGATTGGCTAATGAAGTCTACAATATACTGGATTGTAACACAGTGACATTAATGACATCTGTAAAAGGCTTGCATGGCCATGTACATATTTAACTACTTATTTCCACGTCTACAGAAATCCAAGTATGGTAATTTTCCTTTTGCTCCAGACCGACAATCTCCTTTTTCTTCCACCTACAATTTTTAGGTTATGGATTTTGTCTAGCATTTATCAACTAAAGATGACTTTCAGTCCTTGATGGTATGTCTTTATACTTTCTGAAGTATCCTGCTTCCAGGGCATAATTTATTTCCTTATTCTTATGGGTGGTTAAGGGAAGGCTGTAGGGGAGTGTGTGGAGGCCTTCATTTGTTTTGGGGTAACGTATTTCCAATTGTTTTTCTGTTCTTTACATAACGCGTGGTGCCCTGAGAATTAAGCACAGTAGAAAATTGTGTAGTTTTTGGAAAGCTTTAAAAAGGTCTGTAATTGCATGATGCTCTCATATGCCTTATGAAGACAGATTGGACAGCTCCAGGGATGTTGTTAATAGCAATGGAACTAAAATGCACAGTGTAGTAATCTGTCTTGAGTCACTTGTTTGGTGATGCTTAAAAATATGTACTTAAAAATATTTATGTTTAATGAGGGGTGGATGACCAAGTTGTAGCATGGACTGTTGACTTAGGTGGAAAGGGACAGCCGTGGTGGAGTGTAGGCGCTGTCATCATCACGGCTTATTTTCTTGTGACCAGCAACCTTATGTATTTCAGATTTTGCTTTGCTTGTTGACTGCATTGTTTATCTCGAATCAGAACATCACTATTAATAGCACTGGACCTTCAGATGGATGGAAAGAAATGGTTATAGGAGTGTGTGGAGGCCATTGTCATTGCAACTCAATTTCTTCTGTGACCATTGTTTATTTTAGATTTTGTTTTGCTGCTTGACTGCATAACGTCTTGAATCACAACAGAATGATAGCAGATGAGTGGAAAAAATGGTTATAGAGGAGCATGTAGAGGCCATCATCTTTAAATAGAAAGGTGATTGGTGCCCAGCAAGTTTGAAAATGGATGGAATGGAAAAAAGAAAAGGGCTGTGTGCACATAGTAGCTGTCATCTTTATAACAGATTTTCTTTGGAATTCAGCATGTAACTTTGGATTTTGTTTTGCCTGTCAATTGTGGCTTGCCTTGGAGCTTGTAGAATATGGATCTTGGTACTGCCTGTGGAAATGGGTGGCTGTGGGTGGTCAGTGTCCATTGTAGCAGAGGCAGTGATGTTTACTCATACAGTGACACACAAGCAAGTGATAAGAGAATTCTTATAAGCTCTATGGATAGTGATGATCCTCAAGCCAAAGAGAAAGAGGGAGGTGTATGCCATTAACTGTATTAATGTCATCCCAGTAACAGAGTGGTAGCCCATACAATCCTGCACTGAAGCAAGTGATTAAAAGACATTCTAAAGTCAAAGGAAAGTTAAGGACGAGAATGCAGATCTTCAGTAATCAAGATGGTATGTATTAGGTAGTGTTACATGGTCTATATAATGATGCTTTCATCGGCTGCATTGCAACACCTAGTTTACCATGATAGTTTAATTCTAACCTGTAACCTAACAATTAAAACTAATTAGTAACAACTAACTATAACAAAAGCTATGTTTTGCAATGTTTGCTGTATTTTCTCATTATATGGACATATAGGACTCTGCAAAACTTGAAAATTGTGGTAGGAGGGTTATTTTGGACTATTGGCTACTGTCTTGTGACACCAATTGGCTTAGACCCATCAGAGATGGGAAATTATCTGCTACATGAATGGTAGCCTCCTCGTGGCGTAGCAGGGAAGAGGTGCCATAACATACTGATAGAACATGCAGTTAACTACATGTCCTCATAAAACATTTTAATTATGTTAAATGATTTTTCTGCTGGATAAAAAGTATATGCTAGATCTGAAATGTTTATGGCACTTCTACAAATACCATTCTTCTTGTTTCCATTGAATGAACCTTGGTAGTACAACCAAAAGTGTATGTTGAGAAAAGTTTATCACTAATCAGGTTTCATTTCAAAACAAAATGTGGCTGCACAAGTTCATGAGCAATGCACTGGAGCTTGAAGAATTTATATTTTGATGCAGATGTCATGCGGTGCAGGTGATCTGTTTTTGGACAGAAACTCCAATATTACTCGGCAAAATCTTTTCTTTACAATGTTTTTGTAGTATAGGGCTGCAGTTATTGACTTCTTATGAATTATTACATCCACATCCACTAGATATGGGCATTCACCCACTCTGATTGGTTCCTCTACTACTTAAGGATGTCTGCTCATATACTGTGAGTAGTGAAGTAAATGAAATGGCTCCACAAATTTTGCAATAAAATGACCAAAAATCATGTTTTTACACATTTTACTCTGAAAATATTAAAGCTATGGAGGAAAATTTTAAGAATTATTGATATTGTAGATGACTTGAAACATTTTTCAAACCATAAAACACTTGTCTTGAATAAGGACGATTCAAATTTGTAAAAAATTCACTTCTATTCGATTACTACACTGAAATTTCAAAATAATATTGCTCAAAATAACAGCTGGTTGTATATGCTGGTCCTGATGTCCAGCCAAATATATTTTGACTGGTCATGGACCAATTTTGGATGGTCAAAAGGTGTCTTGAGGTGACTCGTAGTTATTTTCCAACCATACTTTCCATTTTCATTCGGCTGTCTGGCAAACTTATTTTGCACCCAAGTATTTCGTTTTTCTAGCAATTAGGAGCTTAGATGAAAGTTTTGAATGACAATTTTAGCTCGATCGGTAATATTTTTGCAACTATGAACAAATATTGTTGAAAATAGTTTTTGCTAAATATATCTAAAACTGGATGAGCTTCCTCAGCAGCAAAGAAATAAAGTGCATGGTTAACTACACACCAATGCACAACAATTTATTAATAAGATAACTCCAAACAATTCAATCTGTTTGATTCGTTTAAAATCGCAAAAATATTTTGATGCTATGTTTTTCTTATTTTGCACATTGCGACAGCGTAAATGGTACTCGAGCTCAGTGAAAAAAAATGTACCAAATGCCAAAAGTCAATTAACTCTTTACAGATGTGAAGATATATTAAGGTTTTTTTTTTACTCTTCTGAGAAATTTGTTCCATTACTTTTATTTGCTTTCAAAATCTCTAAAACGACTCTACATTTTGGCTTACTAAAATCTAATAATGTGTTAATCATCATTAACAGCAATATTTCTAAAGCTGGCTCATTAAAATTGAAATGCTAGAACATAAATTCAATGCTAAATAATTTGGCCTACAAAGTGAGCAAAAAAATTCCACAGGCTGTAGACAAATTCTAAATGTATTACACATGCTGACAGTCAAGGCTGAGGTCGAATTTTTTACAATTTACAATAAAAGTTTAAGATACCAAATTACTTTTTTCGAAAATTTGGGTTCGATATTTCTACGCTATCATATTGTTTTTAGCACAAAAAGCTAAAAGCTCATTCAAATTTCTGAGTATCAGAGGAGCCTGGGACAAGGTATGACGTGACGTCAAACACGGGACCAACGCTTGTTTGATGCAGTCATATACCACACAGTGGTCCGGCATTAGGCCAAAAACAAGAAAACTTCGATCTTTTGTGACAACTTGTATACTTTTACTGCATTATGTCTTGGTCAATGAGTCCTGTGTTTAACGTCACAGAAAAGCTTGGCTTAGTCCACAGTGAGCCTCGGAAATTTTTCAACAGGAAGCCCAAATACACGTTTTTCAACATCTTTCGGCGAAAAAAAAAATTTGCATAGTGTCATAATTTGCGATTCACACTTGCAAAAATATTTTTTCTACATCTTAATCTTTTATTCTAAATTGTAAAAAAAATTACATGTTAGTGGTATGCTATTCTCTTCTGGGTGCAGCCACCCCCTTTTAGGAAACCCAGGACTATACCTCCCCAAAGGATCAAGTATTAGCCTACCCAAAAATAAGAGACGAAATAATTTTTCTTTGATTATAAAACCAGTGTGTATGGGGTAATATTTTCAAACAAACTGACAAGGACAATTTAACCCCCACATAAAATCTAGTTGGTGTATTAGTGCACACTTGATATTTTACTTTGTGTAGTTGTCTTGAGGACTGGGTGCAATTCCCAGACTGGATCATTATGTGGGTTAAATGTTTGTCACAATTTTTGTCTTTTAAAGCTTACAGTACATGTACTTGAGCCATGTGATAATGCTGACCACGAACCCTCATGCATTTCTTTCTGATGGTTATCTAGGATAAGAATTATTGGAAAAAATATAATTTTGGCTTCAAAAAACTTTCAGTGTGTATCATCGGCTTTAACTGCAACCACATTGCTTTTGTGAAATCATTCCGAGCCTCTTTCAGTGATGAATTTTTTAGTTAACTTAAGAATAGCATGTGCCTATAGAGGCTTTGCACCATCTCGTGATGACAGCCATGAAGGTTCAACAAGTTATAGTCTTTAACCTGAGAAACTGAACTCTTTCTTGCGTGTTAGTCCAGACTCTATTGTTCTTGCCTACAGTTGTTTTGAGTAATGTGAAAATTTGCTGTGCAAAAAAGTGTAGAAAGCATATTGCAAATAGGGTTAAAACGAAAAGCAGAAATATCCAGAATAGCTTCTCTTATTTTAGGGTGATTATCTCGGACTAAATAGCGCTTCTTATCATAAGAAAAGTACTTTATATTCTATAGTTCTACAATTTCATATTAGCAATAATAACTTACCTCGTTTATAGCTTTATTTTCGGCACTTATGGCTCAATATGTCAAAAGTAAACTCCAACTTTTACCTCAAATAGCCAGAGACATATAGTATAGTCTTCAATAATGGCCGCCAGTACTAGTACCCAGTTAGGCTCGTCTTCAAGTTTTTGGCGAGAAACTAAATCAAAGCCACAATCAATCAAAAATAGCCAAAATCGACACAAAGCAAAGGTTATAGCCCATCAAAAATACGCAAAAATGGCCCAAAATCGACAAAAAGCAAAGGCTATAGCCCATCAAAAATACGCACAAATGGCCCAAAATCGACAAAAAGCAAAGGCTATAGCCCATGCAAAATACGCAAAAATGGCCCAAAATCGACAAAAAGCAAAGGCTATAGCCCATCAAAAATACGCAAAAATGGCCCAAAATCGACAAAAAGCAAAGGCTATAGCCCATCAAAAATACGCAAAAATGGCCCAAAATCGACAAAAAGCAAAGGCTATAGCCCATGCAAAATAGTCAAAAATGGCCCAAAATCGACAAAAAGCAAAGGCTATAGCCCATCAAAAATAGTCAAAAATGGCCCAAAATCGACAAAAAGCAAAGGCTATAGCCCATGCAAAATAGTCAAAAATGGCCCAAAATCGACAAAAAGCAAAGGCTATAGCCCATCAAAAATACGCAAAAATGGCCCAAAATCGACAAAAAGCAAAGGCTATAGCCCATCAAAAATACGCAAAAATGGCCCAAAATCGACAAAAAGCAAAGGCTATAGCCCATGCAAAATACGTCAAAAATGGCCCAAAATCGACAAAAAGCAAAGGCTATAGCCCATGCAAAAATACGCAAAAATGGCCCAAAATCGACAAAAAGCAAAGGCTATAGCCCATCAAAAATACGCAAAAATGGCCCAAAATCGACAAAAAGCAAAGGCTATAGCCCATGCAAAATACGCAAAAATGGCCCAAAATCGACAAAAAGCAAAGGCTATAGCCCATCAAAAATACGCAAAAATGGCCCAAAATCGACAAAAAGCAAAGGCTATAGCCCATCAAAAATACGCAAAAATGGCCCAAAATCGTCAAAAAGCAAAGGCTATAGCCCATGCAAAATAGTCAAAAATGGCCCAAAATCGACAAAAAGCAAAGGCTATAGCCCATGCAAAATAGTCAAAAATGGCCCAAAATCGACAAAAAGCAAAGGCTATAGCCCATGCAAAATAGTCAAAAATGGCCCAAAATCGACAAAAAGCAAAGGCTATAGCCCATCAAAAATACGCAAAAATGGCCCAAAATCGACAAAAAGCAAAGGCTATAGCCCATCAAAAATACGCAAAAATGGCCCAAAATCGACAAAAAGCAAAGGCTATAGCCCATGCAAAATAGTCAAAAATGGCCCAAAATCGACAAAAAGCAAAGGCTATAGCCCATCAAAAATACGCAAAAATGGCCCAAAATCGACAAAAAGCAAAGGCTATAGCCCATCAAAAATACGCAAAAATGGCCCAAAATCGACAAAAAGCAAAGGCTATAGCCCATCAAAATACGCAAAAATGGCCCAAAATCGACAAAAAGCAAAGGCTATAGCCCATGCAAAATAGTCAAAAATGGCCCAAAATCGACAAAAAGCAAAGGCTATAGCCCATCAAAAATACGCAAAAATGGCCCAAAATCGACAAAAAGCAAAGGCTATAGCCCATCAAAAATACGCAAAAATGGCCCAAAATCGACAAAAAGCAAAGGCTATAGCCCATCAAAAATACGCAAAAATGGCCCAAAATCGACAAAAAGCAAAGGCTATAGCCCATGCAAACTAGTCAAAAATGGCCCAAAATCGACAAAAAGCAAAGGCTATAGCCCATCAAAAATACGCAAAAATGGCCCAAAATCGACAAAAAGCAAAGGCTATAGCCCATGCAAAATACGCAAAAATGGCCCAAAATCGACAAAAAGCAAAGGCTATAGCCCATCAAAAATACGCAAAAATGGCCCAAAATCGACAAAAAGCAAAGGCTATAGCCCATGCAAAATACGCAAAAATGGCCCAAAATCGACAAAAAGCAAAGGCTATAGCCCATCAAAAATACGCAAAAATGGCCCAAAATCGTCAAAAGCAAAGGCTATAGCCCATCAAAAAATACGCAAAAATGGCCCAAAATCGTCAAAAAGCAAAGGCTATAGCCCATCAAAATACGTCAAAATGGCCCAAATCGACAAAAAGCAAAGGCTATAGCCCATGCAAAAATACGTCAAAAATGGCCCAAAATCGACAAAAAGCAAAGGCTATAGCCCATGCAAAATAGTCAAAAATGGCCCAAAATCGACAAAAAGCAAAGGCTATAGCCCATCAAAAATAGTCAAAAATGGCCCAAAATCGACAAAAAGCAAAGGCTATAGCCCATGCAAAATACGCAAAAATGGCCCAAAATCGACAAAAAGCAAAGGCTATAGCCCATGCAAAATACGCAAAAATGGCCCAAAATCGACAAAAAGCAAAGGCTATAGCCCATCAAAAATACGCAAAAATGGCCCAAAATCGACAAAAGCAAAGGCTATAGCCCATCAAAAATACGCAAAAATGGCCCAAAATCGACAAAAAGCAAAGGCTATAGCCCATGCAAAATAGTCAAAAATGGCCCAAAATCGACAAAAAGCAAAGGCTATAGCCCATCAAAATACGCAAAAATGGCCCAAAATCGACAAAAAGCAAAGGCTATAGCCCATGCAAAATACGCAAAAATGGCCCAAAATCGACAAAAGCAAAGGCTATAGCCCATCAAAATACGCAAAAATGGCCCAAAATCGACAAAAAGCAAAGGCTATAGCCCATCAAAAATAGTCAAAAATGGCCCAAAATCGTCAAAAAGCAAAGGCTATAGCCCATCAAAAATACGCAAAAATGGCCAAAATCGACAAAAAGCAAAGGCTATAGCCCATCAAAAATACGCAAAAATGGCCCAAAATCGACAAAAAGCAAAGGCTATAGCCCATCAAAATACGCAAAAATGGCCCAAAACGACAAAAAGCAAAGGCTATAGCCC
>JALIZF010000573.1:0-33064 GCA_029948255.1 Telmatactis stephensoni | reverse complement strand
ATGGAACGGAATTACAAACAAACATGAAATATGAACTGAATATTAAACTAAGACTTGTAGGATAATAATCATTCAGGATACTTAGGAAATTTTAGACTGAGCAAAAAGAAGCATAAAGTTAAACGCAAAAACAAATTAAGGGGGGAAATGAAACACAAAGTTAATCATGTAGTGGTTTGTCGCACACTAAGTTTTTGTTTTGTATTTGTTAAAGTTTTTATATCTAATTTCCACAACGATTGTAGAAAAAAAATCTCTGATCGCATTAAAAGTTTTAAACTTTATAAATAAATTTGTTTAGCTTCAGTTGTTTGGGCACTAATTCTTAATTGTGCTAATTATATTTAAATTTCGTGAATACTGAAAATTTTATAATTATTTTACGGTGTATTTTTCAGTAATCACTTATAATTCCATTCCATCCATCAGATTCCATATTTTCCCTGGGATCATTTGCGGGCCTCAAGTGGGTTCATTTACGGGCCTGGGATCATTTGCGGGCCTCTAGGGTTCATTTGCGGGCCTGGGATCATTTGCGGGCCTGTACAAATCCCAATTTTCCAGGGAGTTAACAATTGAGCGATTTTGACAACCTGAGTACTTAATTCGGTGATGGAGAAAAGACCAATTTCCCAAGATATTGCAATGTGTGCCCTTCCTAGATTGTCTAACATTAAAAAACGTTCAAAAACACCACAGGTGGCAACGGCTCAACAAGTGTTTGGGATACCTGTGGTTTAAGTAAGCACAACGAAGACGGCAGGGAAGACGGGACACTAAAAATGATTGAAAAACAATAATAAACAAGGCTATTTCTTTCTCTTCATGCATTTTCATGTGACATTCAAACTCAGAATTTAAAAAAAAAATCAGGTCCCTGTTGCTTGAAAACTAGATGTTGCTTCGGACAGGAAGATATATTTTGAAAATTTCTCGAAAATTCCTGGATTTTTCCATGACTGGGCGCTGTATATGTCCCAAAATCGGTCCAACATGAATGATTGTTTGCAAAAGAAAATCCGGCTTTTTTTTTGGAGCTGGAAAGTCCGCCAAAGTGTTTGAGAACGTTGTTTAGTGTTGGACGATGTAGGCCAATAATTCAGTCACTATGGATTTCGTCGACGGTGCAGGTCAAGTATTTTTCAAGTCATGCTCTTGATATACTTGATATTCTTGGCTATTTTCTATTTGATATTGTTTTGTTAATGCAGCCACCAGGTTTGCGTCGCTGGCAGTTGAACTTCTTACTGCAATTTTCAAAATCATGCGAACTCGGACATGTAAACTCAAGTGGTTTTTGCCAAATTAGCTTCCGTCAATCAAAATGACGAAAATCAAAAATACGTAGATTGTAAATACCAAAATCATGTTTAGCTGTTAGAGATCGTCTAAAGATCATACTAAGTCATTTGATGGGTTTTTAGGGATCTGTTATGAGTATTTTTTGGTTGTTTGTTTGAAGTGGGCAGAAGCGAAAAAGCAAATTCCAACGGACTGTTTGAAGGTCCGAGTTCGCAGTATTTAATATGAAAATTGCAGTAAAGGCGCTGTTACACTGTGCAATTTTCCCAGCAATTTGTCTCGCAACGGCGTTGCAAAACAAGTTGCAGAGAAAATTATGGCGCTGTTACACTGTGCAATTTTCCCTAGCAACTTGCAATATTTTTGGCCAGTTGCTGGGGAAAATTGCACAGTGTAACAGCGCCATAATTTTCTCTGCAACTTGTTTTGCAACGCCGTTGCGAGACAAGTTGCTGGGAAAATTGCACAGTGTAACAGCGCCTTAATCCATTTGTGTTTGATTGCTATGATTTCGTTCTAGCGCATTTGATCATTTAGCCGGCTGGAAAATGCGCTGTAGAAGCTGACAAAGTTATTTTATTGTTTTATTTATTTAATTTAATTTAATTTTGGAGTTATTTGATTGATATTCTTACCTTTGAGTTGGAGAAGAATGGTGTGCTGTGAAATGAAATGCAACAAGATGACCATGAGTGGGGTTTGAACTCTTACCTGTGAGCTTGCCTTTGGGTCTCGAATCGGACTACTTTTCCACTTGACCACGAGATGAATTGTTAGAAGTGGAGCATGAAATGAGTAGTTATTGTGCAGGTGTGAATGGATTTGAGGCGAAGATAAAAGCTATTGTGATTTGCTGTGCTCATTCAAATGCCTGGATGGTGAAGCGGTTAAGTAGTCGGGCTGGCGATCTGAAGATGGCCGGTACGAATCACGGAGAAGTGGGATTTTTTTCTCATGGTTTTCGATGCAGCCAAGCAATGTGAGGGTTAGCCAGCCAAGCACGGGGGGTCAGGGAAGCGCATGGGGGGTTAGGGGGGCGATTCAGAGGCGATTCTGAGGCGCAGGGCGAGAATTGAACAGGGCGAGAATTGAACAGTGGCGAGAATTGAACAGGGCGAGAATTGAACAGGGCGAGAATTGAACAGGGCGAGAATTGAACAGGGCGAGAATTGAACAGGGCGAGAATTGAACAGGGCGAGAATTGAACAGGGCGAGAATTGAACAGGGGCGAGAATTGAACAGGGCGAGAATTGAACAGGGCGAGAATTGAACAGGGCGAGAATTGAACAGGGCGAGAATTGAAACAGGGCGAGAATTAGGAACAGGGCGAGAATTGAACAGGGCGAGAATTGAACAGGGCGAGAATTGAACAGGGCGAGAATTGAACAGGGCGAGAATTGAACAGGGCGAGAATTGAACAGGGCGAGAATTGAACAGGGCGAGAATTGAACAGGGCGAGAATTGAACAGGGCGAGAATTGAACAGGGCGAGAATTGAACAGGGCGAGAATTGAACAGGGCGAGAATTGAACAGGGCGAGAATTGAACAGGGCGAGAATTGAACAGGGCGAGAATTGAACAGGGCGAGAATTGAACAGGGCGAGAATTGAACAGGGCGAGAATTGAACAGGGCGAGAATTGAACAGGGCGAGAATTGAACAGGGCGAGAATTGAACAGGGCGAGAATTGAACAGGGCGAGAATTGAACAGGGCGAGAATTGAACAGGGCGAGAATTGAACAGGGCGAGAATTGAACAGGGCGAGAATTGAACAGGGCGAGAATTGAACAGGGCGAGAATTGAACAGGGCGAGAATTGAACAGGGCGAGAATTGAACAGGGCGAGAATTGAACAGGGCGAGAATTGAACAGGGCGAGAATTGAACAGGGCGAGAATTGAACAGGGCGAGAATTGAACAGGGCGAGAATTGAACAGGGCGAGAATTGAACAGGGCGAGAATTGAACAGGGCGAGAATTGAACAGGGCGAGAATTGAACAGGGCGAGAATTGAACAGGGCGAGAATTGAACAGGGCGAGAATTGAACAGGGCGAGAATTGAACAGGGCGAGAATTGAACAGGGCGAGAATTGAACAGGGCGAGAATTGAACAGGGCGAGAATTGAACAGGGCGAGAATTGAACAGGGCGAGAATTGAACAGGGCGAGAATTGAACAGGGCGAGAATTGAACAGGGCGAGAATTGAACAGGGCGAGAATTGAACAGGGCGAGAATTGAACAGGGCGAGAATTGAACAGGGCGAGAATTGAACAGGGCGAGAATTGAACAGGGCGAGAATTGAACAGGGCGAGAATTGAACAGGGCGAGAATTGAACAGGGCGAGAATTGAACAGGGCGAGAATTGAACAGGGCGAGAATTGAACAGGGCGAGAATTGAACAGGGCGAGAATTGACAGGGCGAGAATTGAACAGGGCGAGAATTGAACAGGGCGAGAATTGAACAGGGCGAGAATTGAACACGGGCGAGAATTGAACAGGGCGAGAATTGAACAGGGCGAGAATTGAACAGGGCGAGAATTGAACAGGGCGAGAATTGAACAGGGCGAGAATTGAACAGGGCGAGAATTGAACAGGGCGAGAATTGAACAGGGCGAGAATGAACAGGGCGAGAATTGAACAGGGCGAGAATTGAAGGGCGAGAATTGAACAAGGGCGAGAATTGAACAGGGCGAGAATTGAACAGGGCGAGAATTGAAAGCAGGGCGAGAATGAACAGGGTCGAGAATTGAACAAGGGCGAGAAATTGAACAGGGCGAGATTGGAACGGGCGAGAATTGAACAGGGCGAGAATTGAACAGGGCGAGAATTGAACAGGGCGCGAATTGAATCAGGGCGAGAATTGAACAGGCGAGAATTGAAAGGGCGAGATATGAACAGGGCAAGAATTGAACACGGGCGAGAATTGAACAGGGCGAGAATTGAACAGGGCGAGAATTTGAACAGGGCGAGAATTGACAGGGCTAGAATTGAGCAGGGCGAGAATTGAACAGGGCGAGAATTGAACAGGCGAGATTGAACAGGGCGAGAAATTGAACAGGGCGAGGAATTGACAGGGCGAGAATTGAAACAGGGCGAGATTGAAACAGGGCGATGACCATTGAACAGGGCGAGAATTTGAACAGGGCGAGAATTGAACAGGGCGAGAATTGAACAGGGCGAGAATTGAACAGGGCGAGAATTGAACAGGGCGAGAATTGAACAGGGCGAGAATTGAACAGGGCGAGAATTGAACAGGGCGAGAATTGAACAGGGCGAGAATTGAACAGGGCGAGAATTGAACAGGGCGAGAGAGGGAATTGAACAGGGCGAGAATTGAACTATGGAAACTATAGACAAACTAAAGTGTCAAGGATAATAACTTTCCGTGGTTCTTAATAAAGTCAAGGATAGTATTTTCTGACATTCTTAATAAGTCAAGGATAGTATTTTCTGACATTTTTAAAATGTCAAGGATATTATTTTTCTGGGAAGTTAGTAATAAAGTCAAGGATATTATTTTTCTGGGATGTTAGTAATAAAGTCAGTTAATAAAATTACATTTTGTAATAAAGATTCTTTATTTTGTAAATTCAACCATAATACATACAAAATTACACAGGGATCCCAAAACCTAGAGTGATATAGCTTCATTTCAACAAATTACACAGGGATCCCACAACAAAATAACCAACCTACTCTACCCTTTGTAATATGCAAGTTTATCAATGGTGATATAAGCACAATCAAGACAACTCACAGTTGAGCAATTTAATACACTATCTTGTTTGTGCTTATACCCCACATGCATATTTTATCCAAAGGGTGTTTTCCCTTTAGTGGAACCAACCAGCCAGATTTTTCAGGACTGATTCTGGCCAGAGCTAGGAACTGACATGTACTATTAAGAATTGGCCGTTTTGGCCAGTTGGTTCCACTAAATGGAAAACACCCTAAAGGCCCAGACACATGGTGTAACTTTCCCCAAAACATTTGATGAAACACCACGTGCACCATGGTTGCACCGTTTATCCACCACTGAAACATATTGTGCAATGTTGTGTGCAGCAGTTCTGGACAGTTGCAGAAGTAGAATTTGATCTTACTTCTGCAGCTCTTGCGCGCAGCATTTTGCCAAACATTTGAATGGGTGGACACGCTGCAACATTTGTTGTGTGCAGTGTTTCAGCAAATGTTTCAAGAAAACGTTTAACCATGTGTATGTGTCTAAGTGGCTCGAGCAACATATACAGCAGCAGACTCTTGACAACTGTAATAATCACATGCATAAGAAATACACCTATTTCAGAAAAGGTTGTCAGAGCTAAAGGCGATAGGAGATAGGTCATTCCACAATTCATGGTTGAGTTTTCTATTTGTTGTTATTAAGGAAGTCAACAATCAGACATTCATATCCAATGTTCGAAGCAAAATGAACGGAATAACGAAGCTATTTTTAAAACTTCTTGATTACTTTGGAGTTTGAATGACCTATCTCCTATCGCCTTTAGCTCTGACAACCTTTTTTGAAATAGGTGTATACCTGGCAGCAGAAAACAAGAGACTGAGCTGTTGTATGTGCTTAAGCCACTCAGACTGTTCATTACCCATTTGCAAAATCCTGCAACCTGGACCACAGGTAGCCCAAGCTCACTATTAGTGGCTATTTACAAGAGAATGTATGTCACTCAATAACACTCAAAATTTCTGTCTTAATTTTAATAAAATTCCACAAGACTTCTAGAGTGTGTTGTTCATGCTTTCTTCTAACCTCTGAATGAGTTTCAGTGAAATTTGTTGATTTAAACTGCTCACCCTAAGCCACTTTTTTTTTCTCCATTTTTGAGTGGCTTAGGGTGAGCAGTTAAAATCGACAAATTTCACTGAAACTCATCCAGAGGTTAGAAGAAAGCATGAACAACACACTCTAGAAGTCTCGTGGAATTTTATTAAAATTAAGACAGAAATTTTGAGTTTTATTGAAGTTACATACATTCTCTTGTAAATAGCCACTAATAGTGAGCTTGGGCTACCTGTACCTGGACATCATCAGTTACCCCTCTTCTTCTCCCTCACCAAAACCCCTATCTCTGAAGATGCCCAAACAACTCCAGATATCTGATGCTTTAGCTTTCATCAAATTATCTGCCAATAGGCAACTTGCATGATGGCAACATAAACTACAACTACCAGAATGCTTCACCCACTTTCTTTTGAGAAATAATTAGTGCCAATTGTTTTAAGAATAAAAATCTGTTACATTCTAATTCACTGTGTTCAACCGAATGTAAAATATTTTCCCTTTAAATTACGAGACAGACATACAACAGGTTACATGGTAGGTTCGCTGCGGAGTGGAGAACTGGACAACTGAACATCCTTAAATAGCACTGTATAGAACGCACTCTGTGCGATATGCAATCCAACCAACAATGGGCTTACGTAACTTATAAGAACTGAACACTTAATTGTAAAACAGTTTGCGATACTCTACATACCAATGGAAAATACATAATAAGAAAGAAAATTCAGAAAGCATTCTGGTAGTTGTAGTAAAATGACTCCATCATGCAAATGTCCTATATAATCTATGGTATGTTTTACTTTGACCCATGACACAAAAGCAGATACTGGAGTTGTTTGGATCCAGGCTTAATTTTGAAAATGGGCTTCATTTTCACTAGTGACAAAGGTGACATATGCAGACTGAAGGCCATATTTATCTTGTGATTGAGTCAAGGAGAGAGCACTGATGTATTTAACAGTCTGCACATGCCACCATTGCACTAGTAATCCTCATTCTACAGTATCAAAGTGTGACCACCTACACTTTGCATACTTGTGCTTTTATATTTGCTAGTATCTTGATGATATCTTAGGGTCTTCTCCCTTTCTCTCTCTCTTCTCCCCTCACTATTAAATGCACTGGGCAGTGCAGTTCTCATCCACACAAAAAGCACAAGTATACCAAACATATGAAAATGTAATCACACTTTGCATCACAGTGGTACATTTATTAAGCAGATACCTTCAGGACCTTCCCTCGTGTCAACTTATTAGAGGCATTTGCTAAGTAGAAGTTCAATTTACAGTAAATATGTAAAGAAATTTATGCCCAGACCAGAGTGTCCTTTTAATAAAGGGTGTCCACTAAATAAGGGGTCCACTTCATAGAAGTACCACTGTACTTTCATAGAAGTTTCAACTGTATTTCTTGTGCAGTCTATCCTTTCTAGTTAAACTGGTGAGTCAATAAAGGTTGTCTTGGAGATTGGTCATCATTCCAAAAACATATGCAGTGATTCCGATGCATGAGAAAGCACTTAAAGTGCCTATCACCCATATTTTTTATGTCCAAACTCAGTTCTTGTTGGCAAGCATAGTGAAGATGTTTTTATCCTGTTTTTCCTAGAACCATACTTTCTGAGATATAAGGGTTTCAAATATCAAAATGCAAATTTGATAACGTAAAAGGAGTCATCATTTATTATACAAGAACAAGATAATTTAAGATATGTGAATTTTTCCATTTGTAAATTATTTCCATTGGTAAAACCTGTTGTTTAGTAAAAACTCCAGCTATCAAACTAAAGACCTCTTTTTGTAAAAGCCATGAGAAGTTGTCAGTGTTGACTTCTTTTACGTCATCACATTACATCTCGGAAAATATGGGTCTAGGAAAAACAGGATAAAAGACCTTCACTGTGCTCTCCAACAAGAACTGAGATTGAAAATAAAAAAATATGGGTGATAGGAGCTTTAACAATAATCTCTTGTTACACAATCCTGTTCCTAAATTCCAATACGATCAAATCCTGCACAAATATGGATTATAGAAGACCAATCTCCTATATTTTACACACCCACACTGTTAGACCAACTCCACTATAACACTGAGTTGCTGGATCAAGGACACATAGCCCTAAACGAATGTCATGCAAAATGAGGCAGTAAAATCTATAAACAATCATGATATGTCAAATGCAATAGTGTTGATGGTCTAAATCAGTGTGAGACTGTTTAAACTCTTAAGCCGCGGGCTACACGAGCAATTTTTTGCTTGAAAAGGCGATGCAAATTTTTACATCACCAACGTAATAGCTAAACGAGGGACAAATGCTGGTAGCAAAAGCTGCCGATAAAGGCAGCATGACAAGAAGGACTGGTTTTCATAAACAAATATGGTGTACGAAATTATAATGTTGATAATGTCAAAAAATTGCATCGGCTATGCAAGCAAAAAATCGGCTCGTGTAGCCACAGCTTTACAAAAACTAAGAAGGATTTGTGCAAAATAATATAACTGATCTCTGTTTGACATTCAATTTTATATAAGTATGCTTGACAAAATGGATGCATCAAAAACTGACCAGAGATCAATCATTAAATGCTTTGCACTAACCCCTCCAAACTATCAAAACTAAAATAAAATGGACCACAACAACACAACTTGATTGTCTCCTCTGTACAAAATTTGGGATGGTATTAGAACCCAAGTTCCCAGAAGACTGTTTTGATAATAGCAGCTGTCTCACAGTTTACAAATCTGAGTGACAGTCAAACTCCATCCATCTTACAGCTGCTAATATTCAAACAACCTGCTGAGAACAAAGAGTAAGTAATGGACTGAAATGCAGAGGATAAATCAGGATGGGGCCATGTCAGGCATTACAGAGGAGGCAACCAATAATTTATTGAACATTTACCTTAGAAACCCATAAGGCAATGGGGATTTTCTGTTGGGGTTTACTCCCCTAGCCTTTGCCTCTCCCTCAAGGCTCACAAACCCACAAGACAATGGGTGATTTTCTGTAAGGGTTGACTCCCTTGATTTTCTGTTAGGGTTTACTCCCTTAGCCTTCGTCTCCAGTGAGACGCCCCATAGGCGGGGGCCCTTACCTTGTAGTCTCCTGGATTCAGTAGCATACATACCCCCACACACACCCACACTCACATGCACCTACACATCCACATAAATAAAAGACAATGAGTGATTTTCTGGAAGGGTTGACTCCCTTGATTTTCTGGTAGGGTTAACTCCCTATGATTTTCTGTCAGGGTTTTCTCCCTTATCCTTATTGACTCCAATGAGACTAACCCACAAGGCAATGGGCGATTTTCTGGAAGGGTTATCTCCCTTGTTTTTTCACAGGGTTGACTCCCCAGATTTTCTGTTAGGGTAATATCTCCCTAGATTTTCTGTTAGGGTTTACTCCCTTAGCCTTTGTCTCCAGTGAGACGCCCCATAGGCGGGGGCCCTTACCTTGTATTGTAGACTAAATTGCATATAGCACTCTCAAGATAAGAGTCACTAGTCATAAGTATTATATCAGCAAAATATACAATATTGTCATTACTTTGGAACAATACAGTACTCATAAACTCTCTTATCTTAAAAGTGCTTTATACAACTTGACCTTTACAGGTGGGATCCCAAGGATGTGTCAATTTGTGAACACTTTACCTAAGACTTTCTGACTTATATATTATCACCTTGCCTTGTTTTGAAGTCCCTCAAACTTGATTTGTCCTCAGGTGATTTTGGCTATAAATAATTTCAGAGAAATAAAGCAGTGAGTTATTGAAATGTATAATAACATAACTGTAATTTTGCTCTGATTAGTTAACCCTGGCTCTCACTAGTAACACAAGCATACATACAAGCAACACTTCAGACTCTGCAGGGTGTGTATAACAACTTGATGCAAAAGGACAAGCATTGCTACTAAGCAGTACATCACAGTCTGTGTTGCTTGTACTTTTGCTTGTGTCAGTGAGAAGACAAGCACTGCTTATAAGCAGTACAATACTGAATCTGGGTATGTTGCTTGTGCTAATGCTTACATGTATGTCATTAGAGTGCAAACACTAAAAGTGTGCAACATACCACAGTACTGAATAGCAATAAGTTATGCAAATTACATTGTATTATTAGTGTTATTTAGTACTAAATAGTGCAAAATATTGCACGCTTTTAGTGTTTGTACTCTAGTAAAAAGTATGTATGTCACTTGTGCTTATGTTTATGTCACTAGTGATAAGACAAGCACTGACAATGAACAATACATTACTGAGTCTGTGTATGTTGCTTGTGTTTATGTTTATCACTAGTGAAAAAATTATCCAGTCTATTGTTCAAATAATATTAAAAGGATATATGGGTCTATGATCACGTGGCGTCGCGTCCAAAGGCCTAAGCATCGCGTATTAACGAGTTGACAAAAATATGGATGCAGTCGACTTACGTTTTGCAATGAAATGTTCTGAACGTTTTATGGCTTTAAAAGTATTAAAGAAAATTTTGAAAAGAACATTTTGGGACGTTTTTCTGGCAAGGTTTAAGCTAAAAAGCAACAAGTGGAAGGTTTCTTGACACCGCACTTCGACTCTTTCCACGTGCAACTTCCTGTGCCTCAAAAACAATACTAAATGTAATAAACTCGACCAAAAATACTCTAAAACTATTCTATGTACACTTAAGTATCTTTTAAAAAATCTATTTTAAGTTTTACTATACCTCAGTACGTGGAAAGCTTGCAGACAACTACACTGGCATCCACTGGCATTCAAAATGGCGACAAGGCACAGCGCGAAGTCAACACAGGAAGCCCAATTTTGGGCCTTAGATGTCTACACAGGAATCCCGCAAGTCCATTTGGTCCATTGTATTTTTGGACGGCTTTGGCAAGGGCTTTATCAATTTGGGCATTTTTGACGATTTTTTATTAACATTTAATTTTGTGGTTTTGGGTCCATTTTTCTTCCTTGCTTTGCGGGTTGATTGTACACTTGAATTTTTTTCGATTTTGCTGTCGTCGCGGGATGGGATTTAGGAATGGAATGGAGAGAATAAAAGACAATATTCAAGGCACACATGGATACAAAATATCTTTTATTTTTTTGCGCATTTTCCTAAGATCTTATTCTTATTCTACATAAAAAAATAAGACCCTTGAATGTTTTCGGACGAGTGGTCCTGGGTTCTAACATAATGGCGGCCAGTTTGAAGGCGTCAAGAGAGTTTGTCGTGTGAAGGTAAAGTTCGAGTTTATTTTAGACAAATCAAGCTATTAGTCAGAGAATGTTATTTTGTTGCAATTAGGACCAGGGTTTTACTAAATTTTAGTTACCCCAGAGACCTTTCTGACGGCGGTTTACCATCAGTAAACGAGGAGAAAACGGGAAATCCCCTGTGTGAAACCACAGTAGTCTGCACTCTGTTAAGGCTATTTCAAATTTACTCAGAGATTTTTGCATTGCAAAACTTTAAATATATATACACGGTTGGTTTTTGCACCTCAAATATACCACCTCAAATATACATCAAGTATAGCCTCCTTAATGGATCTGTTTAATAACTGTTTATTAATATTATTAACTTATTAAACTTAATTTGTTATTATTATTATTATATAACTATGAAGTAATTTGACCAAACAAGGAGGGTAAGGTCACTCAGAAGATGCCATCCAATTGGTTTAGAATACAAAAACAAGAAATAAAACAACTGACATTGAATATACCAACTGTCGAAGTCCATTTTTCTCATGATCTGATTGGATGAAAGGGCATCACAGGAAAGGGAACAAATTTCAATGTTTCACTGGGCAATGGGCAACAATATGTTGTTAACCAGTAATAAGAAAACTGGAAGTTGATTGAGCTTTGAAGGCCGCATTTTTGGCAGTGCACGTTTGTAAGTTCATTCATTCGGACATGAGGCAAAACTCATGTTTACTGTCAAACTTTTAAGACCAATATACAACATTTATTCCGATAAAAGGATGATAACCAACCAGGAACGTCATCAAAAGAGCTGCAACAATTCTCCGTAAAACTAATTGTGTGGAAAAAGGTCAGTTTTGTGTGAATTTTGATTAAAAACTCTAACTGTAGTCAGCAAAGTTTTGCTTTTTATTTTGTTCTTTGACAGTTGGTATATAACAAAACACTTATTTACTGGAACCTTAGGAAAGCAGTGTGTTTTGTGGTCCCTCGACCCCAATGTTTCCCTCAGCTCTGCCTTGCGGAAACATCTCAGTGGTCTCAGGACCACAAAACAACAGTAAATAACAGTGTTAAATAATAACATTATAGATTCTTTTATTGTATCAAACCAATGAAAAAAGACGTTCCAAGCAAGTGAAGCCCTACTGAATAAGGATGTCACAGAACTAAGCAAATGTGAGACCGTATTACATAGTTGAAAAGTGGTTTAATTGCCATATTTTTACATAGAACATTATGTAACATTAATTTTCACATGAATATGAAACCATGTACCACACAGCAATCATGCATGCCAGTGCTACGATGTCTATAAACTGTGACATTCCAAATTACTGCTATAAAAGTGTTGTGACTGTATGTTTTCAGCAAAATGAAAACTGATCTAGATTATACTGCACAATAGACCAAGTTTGATTTATCAACATTCTAGCATGATAGCGAGGCTTTCAGGAATAAAACTATGGTAATACCACCTAAACACAAGAAAACCAGTGGATACAATTTAGTAACACCGTTAGATTGTGAACTAACTAGTTTTCCAACCAAAATTCTGAAAATATGCCATTAATTGGATAGAAATGTAATTCATGGTACATTCAGATTATTCGTGACACTAATGATACTCAGTAGTCATATTTTGTATCTACACGAGGTACTATCCAATCCAAGCCCAAATTTTAAGATCTTGAACGTGACCTATTGTAAGATTGTTAATGTGACAACCCATGTTGATCCAGTCTGGGATTTGCACCCAGTCCACATGACAAGGAAATGCCAGGTGTGCTCTAATACACCAACTAGATTTGATGTGTGGGTTTGCCAGTTTGTTTCAATTAACTGTCAATCGTAGGATTGTTGTGAAGGCCTGCATGCGACTACCTTGGAATCTCCATTGACTAGGGAACAGTTATACCCCTTCAAAAAATATTGGGAATTCCAGCTGGACTCCAGGATTCCGACAGCATTCTGGTGGTATTCCTGTAGAATTCTAGTAAAATTCCACCAGTATTCCAGTGGAATAGAGGCGTTGCCAGCACCATCACGTGATGCCATCCATGACAGGAGGCAGGAACAATAGTGAGAGTCTTTCCCCCTGGGAAACTGAACTCTTTTTCATACTAAACCAGATTAGTCCAGACCCTATTGTGCTTGCCTCCTGTCTTGGCTGCCATCACATGATGGTGCAAATCCTCTATACCACTGGAATTCTGGATATTTTTTACAGGGGTACATAACTAGTGGTTATTGATTGCTATTATTAAAGAACTGTTGTTGATAACTTAGTCACTGAAAATAAGTAGCTGTCAAAAACAAACTGGGCTAATTTGAATTTGAGAATGAAGTGATTTCAGTTAGAGTGCACACATTAAATATCCGTGAAATTAAACTTAATATTTCCAAAAGGACGAAGCAGAAGCAAGTGAACTATAAGTTTCAGGGAATGTACGACATTCTGCAATGTTCACTCACACTGACGAAGGTAACTGAGACTACCGAAACGTGTATGTGCATTAAAAAATGAAATTGCAGAATGTCATACATTACCTGAAACTTAATATGTATTATCACACTATTATGTACAAACTAGTTGATATCACTGAAGCAGAACAGTGCAAATAACAATAGCAAGGCGTATCTAGTGGTCTTTGTCTTTCTTTGTGTAGTTTATGCCTGAGTGAATTCTTAGTTATCGGATAACAAAATAGTTGATAACTAAATACTATTAAATGCGCTATATAGTTGGTAGTTTTTCATGGATATATGGGGTCCACTCTAATTTTGAGAAGTTTTAGGTTTATTATATTGCCAAAATTTGTTGGCACAATGTGAAATTTGGAGATTTTTCCTAGATTGTGCACTTTAGTGCCCATTATTTGCCCTCCACACAATGTTGCTGCATGCATGGATTGCCAAAAATTGATCTGTTCAACTGATTTCAACAAAGTAGGTTCCAGAGATTTTACAGAACCAAATAAATACACAGCACAAATGCATATTAAATAACTCAAAACTTTTATTTTAAATCTGAACACAAATTGTGATGTCCAAGGAAAAGATAATTTAGAAGACAAATTTAAATTAAATGTTGTTGATGATTATGGATTGATGGCCAATCAGATTACACAGGAAACCCACACCATCAAAATCGCTTATACTCCCCTGTCCACAGAAACCGAGGCTGGTGAGCCTGTGGTCTGTGAAGGGGCTTAAGGTTACTTTTTAGTGACTACACAAAATTTCAGCTCCTTAGTTTTTTTTAATTAATGAATTCCAGTAAACACAAACAGCTAGTCCCAAAAATAATTAATTTGCTCTACAAAGTTGTATATTTGAAATCCCATGTACGCTCAATGAATAGAAAAGTCAGGGAGTTTAGTCTAGAAGAATGGTATTTGTAGAAGTGCCATAAACAAATACTTATAATCTACTATCCAGCAAAATAATTTATACAGTAAGATCTTGTCTCCGCCTCTCATAAGCAATCACCTATCATCAACTGGGGTGCTTTCCATTTAAATCAATCAATTCAATAAACAATCAATCTGGTTAGAAGTTCATTTGCCATTTGCTAATTAATGGTAAAGAAAAAGAGTGGGAAACTTGACTTCTGACAAATTGGTAGATGCATCTAATGGATGAACCAAAATTGCAGGAAGGAAAAGTGGATTGCCTCAATTGGAAGACAGATTTTGGAACTTTCTTATCAGAACGACACATTACCATATGATATTTTTTCAAAACAATTTTCTGATTCTTTTGGGTAAATGGTATTAAAGCACTCGACTGGACTAGACGTTTTGGACAGTCAGTTTTGGGAGCTTCGAGTACAAAATATTTTCTTTTAGCATTTGCTCTAATCTCTAATTACCTTAAGTACTGTCTAACCTTGTGCAAGATATTCAGACTGTATTCTCTCTAGTAGAATGTTATATGGCACTTCTTCCCTGCTACGCCACGAGGAGGCTACCATTCATGTAGCAGATAATTTCCCATCTCTGATGGGTCTAAGCCAATTGGTGTCACTAGACAGTAGCCAATGGTCCAAAATAACCCTCCTACCATCAATTTAAGTTTTAAAGGTTCCTGTTTCCATATAATGACTGTGATATGGCACACAATGCAAATCCTAGTTTCTGTTAAGGTTAATAATTAGTTGTTAGGGTTACAATGTTAGTTAATTATATTGTAAACTAGGTGTTGCAGTGCTGCCAACAATTAAAGCATCATCATATAGACTAAATAACACCTCTATTATACATACACAAACAGACCTCGTGCACATCCTGACACAATCTTGAGGGACACAGGACTTGCATTCCAAGAACGGGGAGCAGCCATGAATGACAAGATCTGGTGGAAAGGCAAGTGTGGATCAGAGATATCAACTAGGGTTGAAGGATGATGACGATTATACACAGTCCCATCTTTTTCATTAGGGCAATATGGTTTTCACCTGTTAGTAGTACAATGTACAACTTCATTCTCTTACTCTCTATCCTTGATTTGGCTTAGAATTCTCTTGAATTGTCACTCATTTGTGCATGGGTAAACATCACACTCTGAACAGGATTCTTGCAATTTCTGTAGATTTAGTGGCAATGGTACAACTATAATACATCTTCCTTCTCTGTCAATCGATCTCTTTTCTTTTGGCTTGATGATCATCACTTAATAATAGTCCAACTATAGCATCATCACTTGTTTGTGCAATCATGTGCAATAAACCATTTTCTATCTTTTTGTCTTTCCTTTTCCCTTTGGCTGTGAATTCCCTTGCATTTTCACTTGTTTAAACATTATCATGATGTGCAAATTCTTTGGTGAAGACTGTCATTCTGCCATGTATTCAAGTTTAACTGCCATGCATACTGTATGTCAATAGACATGGTATGCTGTTTCCAACCAGTAGGTTGATTATGTAGTAAAGTACATACATGTCCAAATCTGTACACTGACATCAATGGTTCTCAGATTTCTTGTAACTTGTCTCTAATCTGCTGTCAATTGTACACAGTCAAACTTCATATTGCTCATACATAAAACCAAATGGTTTTAGTAACAAATTCTACAACAAAACGATGCAAAGACACTCCTAAGAAATTGAAGATGGTAGTCACCTGCACTCAACTTGCTATATCCCTTTCCACCCAACAATATAAAGTTCCAATTAAGTTACAATAAGCTCAAGTCCAGGACAGTGAATAAGCAAGAATGGGTTATTAATTCTCAAGCAAAATAAATCAACCACAAATACAGGTCAATGGATACATGAAAATATTATTGATACAGAGATGATGGCCTCCACACACTCCCCTACAGCCATCCCTTTCCACCCACCTGAACATTTATATACTACAAAGCTTGGCCTCATACATGTCCAAATGAAATACTTCTACACAATCAGAGAGCAAATCAAGTACCCAATCATAAAAAGCCCCAAAAGAGATACACTGTCACTTAAGTCCATTGCTATCAATAACTTACAACCATTAGTCCATCAACAAATTATTCTGCTCTGAAGTGATTTTCAGATAAAGTACAAAATTATTCCATAACTTGTCTCGACCTTTATCTAACCATGCACATTTGGCTTATATACATATCAGAAGATTTGGGTGCATTATACATATCAGAAGATTTGGGTGCATTATACATATCAGAAGATTTGGGTGCATTATACATATCAGAAGATTTGGGTACATTATACAATTATCAGAAGATTTGGGTGCATTACGGCAGTGGACCATCCAACTGGTATACACTTCCTTGATCGGAGTTGTCTTCCATAGCATTAGGTCCTAGTTATAATTCCACTATGCATTTTCTTGCCATTTTACTTGATCCTGACCAATCCTTTGTTAACTACTCATTTTGTCCAACCTCACGGCAGGTAGAGTCTACTATAATAGAAGTACTTGAATGTACACAACAGAAAAGGTGTTAAAATTGCAACACAAGACTGAGTGCCTCCACACATACCCCTACAGCTGTTCCTCTCCACCCATAAGATAGCAGAATTGTTAAACAGAATTTGGAAGTTTTCAGCAATACCATCTAGAAAGTACTGGCAGCAAAAATAAACAACAAGAAATATGACCAAATAGAATTGTGCAAACATTTCTAGTCATTTTACAGATTTCTGACTAAAAAAGAAAAATTAAATTTTATTCAACAATGAACAGTCTGCACAGTAATGTGGATAAATTAAGACAGGATAAAGATCACCACAATTCCAGGATAAAGATCACCACAATAAATTCCAGGATAAAGATCACCACAATAAATTCCAGGATAAAGATGACACCACAAATGGAAATGGATCAGGAATTGTTCAAACATCAGTTGCATTGCTTAAACCAAACATTGCTGCAAACTTTCATGTCTACCATTAGGGTTATCCAACATAGTTTAAATTTTAATTTTAGTTTAAGATTTAAGTTTATGTGTTTATATTATTGTTTAGGTTTAAAGCTTTTAGGTTTAGTTTTACGTTTAAAGCATTTAAATTCTTTTATAACACTCTACTCCTCACATTAATGTTGGATAGCCCTAATGATGGGCATGAAAGATACAGCAATAGTTTGATAGAAACAAGCAAAGTTTGCCATGATCCTCATTCAATCACTGCAATCACAGACTAGCCAATAGAAACTGCCCCAGATCTCGATCACTACTTACAAAAACTACATAATTATGTAGCAAGTAAACTTAAGCTTGAGCTGCATCAGTCGATAACAATGCACAAGGAGTGAATGGAAACAACACTTAGTGTTTAAAAAAATAAAACTGTACCCAACTATCCAAGACTCAGGAATGATACTTAAGTAACAACTTAAAATCCAGCACAGGATAAGTGCTATCTAAATGTCAATCAAAATGAATCATCACAAAGATCAATCAAGGTGTGAAACTTGAAAAAAATGTACAAATTAAAAGCACCAAATATATGATTCTAGAATACTTGAGATGGCAAGCATTTCCTTCATTGTACCTTCAACATCTTCACTGACCTCCCAAGAATAACATCAAAAATGCCTCAAGTACATGAAAACTGAAGTACCCATGTTCTATAATTAAAGAAGCAATGGTACAAAAATGTACATGATCAACATAAATCAAACAATCAGAAAGAACAGTATAAACAAGAACTCAATATTGTACAGTAATATAACATGACCTTTTTACTTTAAACGTATCCACCACTCATCAAAGTCACATTGTTCTTTCCATTTGGCTCCACAAAATTGTCTCTTCCTGGAAAATCTGCTATAACAGCCATGCCACTTGCCATTGTCATGTGCCATGCTAGTCTCCCCTGTCAGATTAGCCAAGTCACTTGTAGCTGTCATTAGCCATGCCAGTTGTAGTTGTCATTAGCCATACCAGTTGAAGTTGTCATAAGCCATGCCAGTTGTAGTTATCATTAGCCATACCAGTGTAGTTGTCATTAGCCATACTAGTTGTAGTTGTCATAAGCCATACCAGTTGTAGTCATCATTAGCCATACCAATTGTAGTCGTCATTAGCCATACCAGTTGTAGTTGTCATTAGCCATCTACCAGTTGTAGTCATCGTTAGCCATACCAGTTGTAGTTGTCATTAGCCATACCAGTTGTAGTTGTCATTAGCCATACCAGGTGTAGTCATCATTAGCCATACCAGTTGTAGTCATCATTAGCCATATCAGTTTTAGTTGTCATAAGCCATGCCAGTTGTAGTTGTCATTAGTCATACCAGTTGTAGTTGTCATTAGCCATACCAGTTGTAGTTGTCATTAGCCATACCAGTTGTAGTCGTCATTAGCCATGCCAGTTGTAGTCATCATTAGCCATACCAGTTGTGGTCATTATTAGCCATACCTGTTGTAGTTGTCATTAGCCATACCCGTTGTAGTTGTCATAAGCCATACCAGTTGTAGTTGTCATTAGCCATACCAGTTGTAGTTGTCATTAGCCATACCAGTTGTAGTCATCATTAGCCATACCAGTTGTAGTTGTCATTAGCCATACCAGTTGTAGTTGTCATAAGCCATACCAGTTGTAGTTGTCATTAACCATACCAGTTGTAGTTGTCATTAGCCATACCAGTTGTAGTTGTCATTAGCCATACCAGTTGTAGTTGTCATTAGCCATACCAGTTGTAGTTGTCATTTGCCATACCAGTTGTAGTTGTCATTAGCCATACCAGTTGTAGTTGTCATACGCCATACCAGTTGTAGTTGTCATTAGCCATGCCAGTTGTAGTTGTCATTATAGCCATACCAGTCGTAGTCATCATTAGCCATACCAGTTGTAGTTGTCATTAGCCATACCAGGTGTAGTTGTCATAAGCCATACCAGTTGTAGTTGTCATTAGCCATACCAGTTGTGGTCATTATTAACCATACCAGTTGTAGTTGTCATTTGCCATACCAGTTGTGGTCATTATTAGCCATACCAGTTGTAGTTGTCATTAGCCATACCAGTTGTAGTTGTCATTAGCCATACCAGTTGTAGTTGTCATAAGCCATGCCAGTTGTAGTTGTCATAAGCCATACCAGTTATTAATAGTTGTCGTTAACCATACCAGTTGTTGTAGTCATTAGCCATACCAGTTGTAATCGTCATTAGCCATACCAGTTGTAGTTGTCATTAGCCATGCTGTCAATATAATTTTTCTGCAGTTATCATTAGCCATCTACCAGTTGTAGTCATTGTTAGCCATACCAGTTGTAGTTGTCATTAGCCATACCAGTTGTAGTTGTCATTAGCCATACCAGTTGTAGTTGTCATTAGCCATACCAGTTGTAGTTGTCATTAGCCACACCAGTTGTAGTCATTATTAGCCATACCAGTTGTAGTTGTCATTAGCCATACCAGTTGTAGTTGTCATTAGCCATACCAGTTGTAGTCGTCATTAGCCATACCAGTTGTAGTCGTCATTAGCCATACCAGTTGTAGTTGTCATTAGCCATACCAGTTGTAGTTGTCATTAGCCATACCAGTTGTAGTCATCATTAGCCATACCAGTTGTAGTTGTCATTAGCCATACCAGTTGTAGTTGTCATAAGCCATACCAGTTGTAGTTGTCATTAACCATACCAGTTGTAGTTGTCATTAGCCATACCAGTTGTAGTTGTCATTAGCCATACCAGTTGTAGTTGTCATTAGCCATACCAGTTGTAGTTGTCATTTGCCATACCAGTTGTGGTCATTATTAGCCATACCAGTTGTAGTTGTCATTAGCCATACCAGTTATTAATAGTTGTCATTAACCATACCAGTTGTTGTAGTCATTAGCCATACCAGTTGTAATCGTCATTAGCCATACCAGTTGTAGTTGTCATTAGCCATGCTGTCAATATAATTTTTCTGCAGTTATCATTAGCCATCTACCAGTTGTAGTCATTGTTAGCCATACCAGTTGTAGTTGTCATTAGCCATATCAGTTGTAGTTGTCATTAGCCATACCAGTTGTAGTTGTCATTGGCCATACCAGTTGTAGTTGTCATTCACCATACAAGTTGTAGTATGTGGTCTTTTCAAATGTGTGTGATTTGCCATCATCTTATTTGATATCTGCAGGTTTTAATTACATTTCCATTTGTTTCCATCATGCTGTAGCCAACCACAATGTTCTGTCGAGTAGAAGTAAACTAAAGAATATTCATGATTGGTTAATACACTAAATTGATACTATGCTCTCAACTTATTAGATGAAACTTACAGTACTTCATAACTTTTTCAAATGTTCATTTCTAATCTATTTGTTGTCATGAAGAAAATCCATTGTTTATCCATTTTTATTATTTAGTATATCCATTCTGCAAAACTCATGGTTGTGTTCATTTGTAATGTACAGTACATAAGTTGCATATTCGTTTGTCTTAGATAATTCACTGCAGCCATGATCTCAAAGTTTCGTTATTATTACCATGTGTGCAGTTACTGATACCTTGCTTGCATGCAGCATTGTTTTTTTGTAATATCTCAGTCTGGACTTTGATCTGTGAAGTAGAACAAATTCTGCAATTTCTTATTAGTATTGTGAACAACTTTAAATATAACTAAACTGACAATCATATCCATCCATTCATTCCATTTCAGCTTTATCCAATTTCTCATTCCACTTGTTATCCATTTCATTTCATTTTGATGTTTGAAAAGGTCTTTTTTGGAGATTTGTATTAATACTCCACAAAAGTCATACCCATTTTGAGTAAAAAGGATATTTATATAACCATCAGAAACATGGAAAAGTATGATTTTATTTATTCATATTTTCTCATCCACTCATTTTCATATGGAGAATCATCGAGTTTGCTGGAGTTGCTTCCATAAACATTATCTCTGCTGAACAAAAAACTGCAAGATAAAAGAAATAGGCATTAGATATGTAAAATTGTGGCCTTGCAATCATCACTGAAGGTATAAAAACCAAAACAGGTCATAACTAAAATGCAGGCAGCCAGCCATCTTGTATTATGTGCCATAAAAGAAGTAGCCAAAAAAATTTTTATGGCCCACATTACAAGATGCTCAAGACTGCATCATTGTATAACAAAGTTAATGACCTTAATTATTTCTGGTTTTTATTCTATCAGACATGATTGCAAACCAAGAAATGGCAAATCACTTGTTCAACAATTGTACATCTGACGCGGCTGGCTTGTTGAACTTTAGCGTGCTGTACATAATTAAATAAAAACATTAAGAACACTCTGACTAGTTAAAAGCTGCACATTTGAACAAGAAAACATTTCCTCTCAAATGTTCAGCTTTAGTGCGCCTGTGCTTTATATAGAAATAAACCATAAAAAAGAATGCTCAAGTTTTAATTTGGCCACGCAGTTATGCATACCCAGTTTGAATTGTAAATTAAATGCCCTGTTGACTCAACTTTTTATGTTAGTAGAAATTGACACTAACAAGATTTTGTTTTTTAATTTGATTTTGTCAAACTTTACAATTTTAGTTTTGTAATAAAAAGAAAAAAATCCTCCAGGTTGCAAAATTGAAGGAATTTGGAGTCGAATTCGGAGTCGAACCAGTTTTTGAAGCCAAGCAGGTGGTCATGAAACCAAAATTTCTCTGCAAACTAAAATGTGATTAGTACATTGCATGTTTCATTAAATGCTCTCAAACAAGATTTTGATTTTTTTAATGATTTTTGCATTAAACATTTACAATTTGATTCTGTATTTCCATACATTGTAGAGAAAACAGGTTAAAGAGTAACTCCAACAGTCGAATAGAAAATCCAGTAGAAGAGTTGTCGATGGTGAAATATCCAGAAAAAATGCCATTGAATCCACCTAGTATATAGGCCACCAGGTTGTAGATTTTTTTACATTTTGTGCCAGCTGAATCCATATCTCAGTTTGAAGCTATAACTTAATTGCAGTTAGTATACACACCAGAATATATATATAGCACATTATATAGTATATCTACCAACCAACTTTCTCTCTCCACCCCCGACTCTCTACATTATTCTAAACCCAATTCCCAGGGGGTTGCTAAATTGCGAGCCTGCGAGCCCGAGCCTCTGTATGCGAGCCACGAGCCTTTTTTGCGCCATAAATATAATTTCGCGCCAAAACATGTAAATTATAGTCTAGGTTTATCTTTGAGACAAGATGGAGGAATACAAGGTAAGGTTTCACTTAGTTTTTCTTTAATTTAACACTTTTGCCTTGGAATTACTGGATTATTTTCGTATTTTTACTAATTTAACGCCCCTTTTGTGCCCTGTTTTCGCGATTATGCGTTAAACGATTCGAACTGGTCCGAAAGATGAACTGAAGTTTCGATCGGGCCACATGAAAATTTCAGAGATTTTGCTGAGCTAATATGCGGAATTCTGGAATGTATTATTCCTTATATTCCCTTGATATACTGGCTAAAGCGAAAACAAAAGAAAAGAAGGCCCCTAGAGCTGGTCATATGGTATGACGCAGTCAAATAATCGTTCATGCGTACCTCAAATTGTTCACTATATTAAAGCTCTTGATCCAACTTCGAGAAAAAATTGTAACCAAAGAACTGTTTCAAATATATTGGATCTTGTTAGGAAATAAGCATTTCTGCTGTCCTAAAAACGCGAGACGTAGACGATAAATAGCTTACATTATACGTATACCATTGAAACAAAACGCAAGCATGCTTTCTTCCCGGGGCTCCCTGTGCAAATACCCTTATGTTCCATACATGAAGGACTTGGCTCATAGGATGACTTGGCTATACCGCTGAACATTAATGGCGTTCGTTTCTCGGAAGTCGGCGATAACCACCATCAGTTGTCCAAACCCAAGAAGACTTCAAGCAGTAGTATCTTAATTTAGGTTTATATGTGTCTCGTAGCAATTTATTACAAATAAATGTCTCAAAAATACAGCATTTTACGTTTATATTGAAGACTCGCAAAAATAGGCTCGCGGCTCGCACACACAGGCTCGGGCTCGCAGGCTCGTATTTTAGTTACTCTCCAATTCCCAATAAACCCTTAAATTAATCTATGTGGTCAGAGTACGTCGAAGAAGTTTTGGGGATATTGAAAAGTCCTACAGGGGTCTGTCTACCTATGTAACTTAGATGGTACCCTGACCCTGAAGTCCTGTTTAGTCTGGCTAGTAAAAAAATGAAAACACTATCTGTAATTTAATTACAAGCTAAGTTAATACTTCCCAACAGGCCAAGGAGCATTATAACTCTCATTACAGAAGAGAAGACATTACAATCCACACCCACACTTAACTCACAAGCTCCAAGGGGGGGGCCTAATGTTTATTTCCTAAGCCTTAACCTAAAAAAAGTTTACAAAAAAACAGGAGGAATTACGGAACATAATACCCATTAAAGAGGAGGTCCATTATACGGCCTAGTGGGCAGGCTTGTCCCCATATAATGTACCGGTCAGGCCACCACCCACTGCATATATCAAGTCAAGAACCAATTTTCTTGCTCAATACAGGGGCGATCTGCGGTCTGCCTCAATGATGGATAAAACAAAGCAACTCCTCAAAAACCTGACAGCTTTTATCTGACTGGCAATACATGTGTGCCATAATAAAATAGAAGCCAATTTATTGCTACAAATATTTTTTTTAAATAATGATGATACTAATAATATTCACACTATTAATTATGAATATTATCATCATCATTATCATTTGATTTAGCCATGCTTCTTCTCACTTATCTCTAAATTTATATTTATCTACTATACTTATATTATTTAAGATTTAGATAAATAAGAAGAAGCCTTTTTATTCATCACCATGGAAAACAACAGCAACTCCTCGACTCCTACCTATTTGGTGGTGCTCAGAGACACCTAAGAATTTGGATAATTTTAGAAAGAGCAACGCGGAGTATAATTGGACCAAAATGAGCACCAAATACCAGGGTTAAAAAAATATGAAACAAACCCCCAAAAAGCTAGAATGATAAACAAGGAGAACACTGTTGCAACCAGGGTGGTGTCAGGATAAAAGCTCTAAGACTAGGTACTTTTAGAAAAAAAGAATTTAGCTTCCTACCACATCACCATGGTAGTACCAAAATCAAATTAGTTTTAGAGAAAAAGAATTTAGCTTCCTACAGGTACGAACACTAAGATCATGCAGCAAATACAAAATGGTTTTGCACACATTTAGTGTCTGTATGAACTGTAGTACCAAAATAGCAGCCAAATAATATTACATTTAGAGAAAAATAATTATTTTAGGTCCTACTAAGTGACTATATATGGTACTAGTGCCAAAACAATACTCAAATTACACATACTTTTAGAAACTCTGAGGGGAGGGACCAATTCAAAACAGAAAATTGCCTACTGAACCTTGCTTCAAAATGTTGCAGAGGAAGAAACATTGATTAAACACATTTTAACAAGGGTTACACATGAAAGACATGCACACAGCTCTGCAACACTTGAGATGAGCGAAATGCTTGGCAGTCTTCATCTGTGCTCTTCCTCTTGAACACTTTTACACTGTATTCTTCTTCTTGAACACTTTAACAACTTTCATCTTCAGCTTGATCTTTATTATCATCATATTCTGTAAATATGTAAATTATGAGTAGAGTTAAAAAAGTGTTATCTAAAAAAAAGTTCTCACCTATTTGAGACCCCACCCCCATTCAGATTTGGACAGGGCGCATTTTTCCCTCCAATTGTTTTTCATAAACAGCCATTCCTTCTCACTCTTTCATTAGTGATAGGGTGACCCCAGGTGGGTTAAGCATGCCCTTCTAGCCTGTAACCTTAAGGATCAGGTGTAAATGTGAAGGGTAATTAAAAATAACAAACCCCTAAAAAGAACAATGCAGCTGGGATCTGCAATCCCCAAAAGGATAGAATACCAGCTTACCATAGACATGTTCTTCATTTGCTAGGTGATCAAGTCTTGTATGACGGGACTTGTTCACCTCAAGAAGAACCTATGAAAACAGGGTAAACATTGAATTAAGAGCTAAAAATATGAATACAATCAATTTTCCATGACTATTTTAGGTTTATAGTAGTACAATTTAGTGAAATATTCCCAGCAGTAAATTAAAGTAATTGATGTTTTTTCTACTTTTGTCATCCATCAAAGGTACAAAATCTTGTAAACTATATTATGTGCTGTGTTATGACAAATTTAATAAAGTGTATATTAAGTATTTAGCTTCGTTCCCAGCTGCTTGGAATACCTTGCACTTTATCAAATTAATCAATGAAATGAGTAATAAAATTATGTCTTACCTTCAATGTATTCTTCATTTGCTGGGCAATAAAGTCATAATAATGAAACTTTTTTGCCTCAAGAAGAACCTAAAAGATTGCAAATTTAGATATAAGCTCATTTGATAATGCAAAAGGTACTCTAATAATTATATACTCTCTTGGAATCGAATATGCAATTTTTAGTCCTATTTTGCATTGAGCACTTTCTTTCATTCTTTCACATTAGAAGCTCAAAATTAAAATCTTCAGAATTAAGCATTTCACAAATTGTCAATGTAAGAACATCACCTAATTAGCTCAATGCATGTGTTAAAATGCCTAAGAGTACAAATCAATATGTGGACTAATAGGGGAGGGGTGTGGTCTTAACCTCCAATGCCATTTCAAATGTTGCTTGTCTCTTAAGAATTTGAGAAAAATGACTTACCTTGGTCGAGTCCTTCATTTGTGTTGCGATAAAGTCACAAAACAAAACTTTTTCGCTCAAGAAGGAACTGTAAAAAAAAAAAAAAAAGTAAAGTTTAAAAACTTTTACTATCCCAATTCATTTAACAAAGTTCTCTTATCTGAACCACCAAACATTTTAACCCCCTTTCAGTAATTTTTGTCATAAATGGGCCATTTTTAATGGGCCAGTTAAATCTTGGTCAACCAGTCTCGACTGCATGCAGTATATTCTTTGAAATTTGGTAATGGCCCATGAAAAGGTAAGAAATGCACACAAATGAACCAGGTAGCAAAGCAACAAAACAAATACTTTCCATTTCAACAGGTTTGTTCTTTGTTCATTTACACCTCCCTTGTTCATTTGTGTGAATTTCTTACCTTTTCAGAAGCTAGTTACCAAACTGAAAAGAATATATTGCATGCAGCCGAGGCTGTGATTGACCAAGATATAACTGTGAAATGGCCTATTTGCCAGTAAACTACTGAGCAAATAATTACCTAATTGGTTATCCACGACGCTGGGCGATAAGCTTTTTAACAGTACTCTTCGCCTCAAATGTTCCCGGTAAAACTAGTTACAAGTCCTGAAAAAAAGAATAAAACGAAATTACTTTTTTTTGGCCAAGAAAACGTCATCGAGCTGTTTAAAATTTAGCAGGGGCAAATAAATGTATTTGTTGGCTACATCCACACTAGTCGAGATAAATTTTAAAACATTTTCTTGTTTTGATTTATAGGCTTCTATCCACACTAAAAGAACACTTTTCTTTTTACTGATAAAATCGTTTCACTGAATGGGTAGCAAAACCTTCCTTTGTCTACCAATCAAGAAAAGTTTGATATGGCTTTGCTCCAACAAAAGAAATCCACATTCCACACAGACTTTTCGTTGAAACCTATTGTTTCATTATTTTTGAGTGCATGAAGTTCAAAAATAGTGGTAAAGCAAAAAAAAGGTCTAATTAGAAGACAGAAACTCACACATACCCTTTAATTATAATTAATAATATAATAAAAACATTCGAATTTCAAATTCTGCATAAACTTTGTAGCCTATTGTTTTTTAGGGGTGGACCATTAAAAATCATGGGTGGGTGGGAGGGTCGACAATAGTCCAGTTTCCAGCTACTAGTTAATAGTTTCAAACAACAGGAAAATTGTCGTCTAATTACATGCCAGCAGTCAGCTCCAGTGTACCAGAATAATGTTTGTGTTGTTGATTTAGTAAATATTGGGAATATAGGGGAAACTCGAATTTACTCCCATGGGTCTTGCTTGAAAAGGAGGCTATCCCTGTATAAATGCGCCTTTTGTCAGGAAGTTCAGCGGTCACTTGAAACTGGACTATTCCCCAAAAAAATTTCCTCCATAGAAAAATTGTTCAAAAAAAAAAAAAAAGAAATCCTACAAGCACCTAACCACCCCTCAAAAAACTAAACTAAACTCCAAAAAGATTCCTGCAGTATAGACACAGGTAGAAAAAAATTCATGCTTAAAATTTTTTTACCCTCCCCTCCCACGATATCTAATGGTCCCCCCCCCCCCCCCCTTTATGGTACACGAATTTTCAAAAATAGTGGGAGAGCAAAAAGGTCTAACGAGTTTTAAAATTACTTTTCTTCAAAGAGAATAGCTCAAACTGTATGAAAACAATAAAATTGAGGAGAAAAATTTCAAAAAGTCTGCATTTTAAGTTACCTTGTGAATAAACTTGTCAAACGCGCCATACCGGGACTTTGCCGTGGACGAGTTTCACCAAAATACTTCAGAATTTCTGCGTTCTCGCAATTCTTGTAACTACATCTGTCGAGTCAAACGAAAAAAACAGTATTTGAATAGAGTTGAGGCGAAAAACTTGGATATGTAAACTTCTTGTGAGTTTGCAAAGTCCTCAAACGACTTTGGCGACTTTGTGGACAACAGTTCTAAAGACCTAGCTTCCATTTGAAACTTTGTTCTAAACTGTACCCTTGGAACTCAGACTTAACAAGGGCATTTATATCCTTATCTAGTCCAAAGTGAAGCGGTGTTTATTAACAGAATTCCGAAGAATGTAAAACACTTTAGGTACCTGTTGAAAGCGCTGAACTTGGTCGACCAACTCTTCGTTCGTTCTGCCACGAGTTGAGCTTCGGCTACAAAGTTTTCACAAAATTCTTGGGCAGAGCGGTTCTTAACAATGTATAGCAGCCATTGCTATTTCCACTTTCTGTAAACCAGAAACAAAACAAACAGTTACATTTGGTAATTTTTAGAAGAAACTCAAGCCATGTTTTACCTCCTTCTAAGCCGCTCCAAAACGTGGCGCCAAATGTTCAAACTTTGCCAAGAACAAACCTTTGAGGTGCATTCCATCGTGAACTTGTCTTTCAGCCAATCAGAATTTGTGTCAGGAAATTGACGATATAAATGAGCCAATCAAAGTAAAGATGCAAATTTTTTCTATATTTAGGGGTGGACAAAACTCAAAGAAGGAGCTTTGGTGACGCTGACACAAGAAACCCAGAAAAAAACGTGTCTGAGACCGGATCGGGACTTTCAGACGGTTGACCGAGTAGGTAAGACCACCGGCCTTAATTAATTTCACTGTTGTGGTCCGTTTTCGATTTCCGGCTCGAGCATCAGATCATATATGAATTGAAGTCCATAGTTCGCACCTATGCACTTTTGCTAACGTCTACATATTGCGCTAGCGCAATCTATGGACCATGTACTTTGAAGTCCATAGTTCGCACTATGGACTTTTGCTAGCGTCCACATATTGCGCTAGCGCAATCTATGGACCATGTACTTTGAAGTCCATAGTTCGCACTATGGACTTTTCCTAGCGTCCATATATCGCGCCAGCGCAATCTATGGACCAAAACACCATGTACTATACTATGCACTTTGAATCCATAGTTCGCACTATGGACTTTTGCTAGCGTCCACATATCGCGCCAGCGCAATCTATGGACCATGTACTTTGAAGTCCATAGTTCGCACTATGGACTTTTGCTAGCGTCCATATATTGAGCCAGCGCAATCTATGGACCAAAACACCATGTACTATACTATGCACTTTGAATCCATAGTTTGCACTATGGACTTTTGCTAGCGTCCACATATCGCGCCAGCGCAATCTATGGACCATGTAATTTGAATCCATAGTTCGCACTATGGACTTTTGCTAGCGTCCACATATCGCGCCAGCGCAATCTATGGACCATGTACTTTGAAGTCCATAGTTCGCACTATGGACTTTTGCTAGCGTCCATATATCGCGCCAGCGCAATCTATGGACCAAAACACCATGTACTATACTATGCACTTTGAATCCATAGTTTGCACTATGGACTTTTGCTAGCGTCCACATATCGCGCCAGCGCAATCTATGGACCATGTACTTTGAAGTCCATAGTTCGCACTATGGACTTTTGCTAGCGTCCATATATCGCGCCAGCGCAATCTATGGACCAAAACACCATGTACTATACTATGCACTTTGAATCCATAGTTCGCACTATGGACTTTTGCTAGCGTCCACATATCGCGCCAGCGCAATCTATGGACCATGTACTTTGAAGTCCATAGTTCGCACTATGGACGTTTGCTAGCGTCCACATATCGCGCCAGCGCAATCTATGGACCATGTACTTTGAAGTCCATAGTTCGCACTATGGACTTTTGCTAGCGTCCATATATTGAGCCAGCGCAATCTATGGACCAAAACACCATGTACTATACTATGCACTTTGAGTCCATAGTTTGCACTATGGACTTTTGCTAGCGTCCACATATCGCGCCAGCGCAATCTATGGACCATGTACTTTGAATCCATAGTTCGCACTATGGACTTTTGCTAGCGTCCACATATCGCGCCAGCGCAATCTATGGACCATGTACTTTGAAGTCCATAGTTCGCACTATGGACTTTTGCTAGCGTCCATATATTGAGCCAGCGCAATCTATGGACCAAAACACCATGTACTATGCACTTTGAATCCATAGTTTCGCACTATGGACTTTTGCTAGCGTCCATATATCGCGCCAGCGCAATCTATGGACCATGTACTTTGAATCCATAGTTCGCACTATGGACTTTTGCTAGCGTCCACATATCGCGCCAGCGCAATCTATGGACCATGTACTTTGAAGTCCATAGTTCGCACTATGGACTTTTGCTAGCGTCCACATATCGCGCCAGCGCAATCTATGGACCATGTACTTTGAAGTCCATAGTTCGCACTATGGACTTTTGCTAGCGTCCATATATTGAGCCAGCGCAATCTATGGACCGAAAACACCATGTACTATACTATGCACTTTGAATCCATAGTTTGCACTATGGACTTTTGCTAGCGTCCACATATCGCGCCAGCGCAATCTATGGACCATGTACTTTGAAGTCCATAGTTCGCACTATGGACTTTTGCTAGCGTCCATATATCGCGCCAGCGCAATCTATGGACCAAAACACCATGTACTATACTATGCACTTTGAATCCATAGTTCGCACTATGGACTTTTGCTAGCGTCCATATATCGCGCCAGCGCAATCTATGGACCAAAACACCATGTACTATACTATGCACTTTGAATCCATAGTTCGCACTATGGACTTTTGCTAGCGTCCACATATCGCGCTAGCGCAATCTATGGACCATGTAATTTGAATCCATAGTTCGCACTATGGACTTTTGCTAGCGTCCACATATCGCGCTAGCGCAATCTATGGACCATGTAATTTGAATCCATAGTTCGCACTATGGACTTTTGCTAGCGTCCACATATCGCGCCAGCGCAATCTATGGACCATGTACTTTGAAGTCCATAGTTCGCACTATGGACTTTTGCTAGCGTCCACATATCGCGCCAGCGCAATCTATGGACCATGTACTTTGATGTCCATAGTTTGCACTATGGACTTTTGCTAGCGTCCACATATCGCGCCAGCGCAATCTATGGACCATGTACTTTGAATCCATAGTTCGCACTATGGACTTTTGCTAGCGTCCACATATCGCGCCAGCGCAATCTATGGACCATGTACTTTGAAGTCCATAGTTCGCACTATGGACTTTTGCTAGCGTCCACATATCGCGCCAGCGCAATCTATGGACCATGTACTTTGAAGTCCATAGTTCGCACTATGGACATTTGCTAGCGTCCATATATCGCGCCAGCGCAATCTATGGACCAAAACACCATGTACTATACTATGCACTTTGAATCCATAGTTCGCACTATGGACTTTTGCTAGCGTCCACATATCGCGCCAGCGCAATCTATGGACCATGTACTTTGAAGTCCATAGTTCGCACTATGGACTTTTGCTAGCGTCCATATATTGAGCCAGCGCAATCTATGGACCAAAACACCATGTACTATACTATGCACTTTGAATCCATAGTTTGCATTGCACTATGGACTTTTGCTAGCGTCCACATATCGCGCCAGCGCAATCTATGGACCATGTACTTTGAAGTCCATAGTTTCGCACTATGGAACTTTTGCTAGCGTCCAAATATCGCGCCAGCGCAATCTATGGACCATGTACTTTGGAAGTCCATAGTTCCGCACTATGGACTTTGCTAGCGGTCCATATATTCGAGCCAGGCGCAATTAATGGACCCAAAACACCATGTGAACTTAATTACTATGCACTTTGAATCCATAGTTTGCAACTATGGACTTTTGCTAGCGTCCACATATCGCGCCAGCGCAATTCTATGTGGTACCATGTACTTTGAATCCATAGTTTCGCACTATAGCGACTTATTGCTAGCGTCCACATATCGCGCCAGCCGCAATCTATGGATTAATGTACTTTGAAGTCCATAGTTCGCACTATGGACTTTTTGCTAGCGTCCACATATCGCGCGCAGCGAAATCTATGGACCATGTACTTTGAAGTCCATAGTTCGCACTATGGGACTTTTGCTAAGTCCGTCCCATATATTGAGCCAGCGCAATCTATGACCAAAAACACCATGTACTATACTATGCACTTTGAATCCATAGTTTGCACTATGACTTTGCTAGCGTCCACATATCGCGCCAGCGCAATCTATGGACCATGTAATTTGAATCATAGTTTGCACTATGGAACTTTTTGCTAGCGTCCCATCGCGCCAGCGCAATCTATGGACCATGTACTTTGAAGTCCATAGTTCGCACTATGGACTTTTGCTAGCGTCCACATATCGCGCCAGCGCAATCTATGGACCAAAACACCATGTACTATACTATGCACTTTGAATCCATAGTTCGCACTATGGACTTTTGCTAGCGTCCACATATCGCGCTAGCGCAATCTATGGACCATGTACTTTGAATCCATAGTTCGCACTATGGACTTTTGCTAGCGTCCACATATCGCGCCAGCGCAATCTATGGACCATGTACTTGAAGTCCATAGTTCGCACTATGGACTTTTGCTAGCGTCCACATATCGCGCCAGCGCAATCTATGGACCATGTACTTTGAAGTCCATAGTTCTCACTATGGACTTTTGCTAGCGTCCATATATTGAGCCAGCGCAATCTATGGACCAAAACACCATGTACTATACTATGCACTTGAATCCATAGTTTGCACTATGGACTTTTGCTAGCGTCC
>JALIZF010000587.1:0-32633 GCA_029948255.1 Telmatactis stephensoni | reverse complement strand
TTGTAGGGGAGGGTAACATTTGTTTGGTGAGCGAATTTCTTCTTCATTGATAGGTGAATTAAGGACATCATTTATTTGCGGAGTGTTTTCTTCCAATCTATGTAAATTGCGTTCAAGAGTTGATTGATCTGCTGTTAATGATGGTTTCTTATGCAGTTTTGTGAAATGATCTATCCAGTTTTGTTCACTTATTGGGGGTATAGATTCTTCATGAAATTCTTCATTAGCCGATTTTAATATTTTCCAAAAACTTGAAGTTTCCGAGTTAATTTGAAGTTTTTGTAGATTATCTTGATGAAAATTATATTTCTTTATTTTAATTAATCTTTTAAAATTCTTCAATTTATAATTATATAACTGTCTCAAATACGGATCAGATGGATTTGAATGCTTTTGATTTGAAAGATTTCTAAGCTCCTTTCTGGCCACTTTACAATCAAAATCGAACCATTTTTTGTTGCAAATTTTTTGTGTTCTCTTTTTGTTGATTTGTTTAACTTGTTTTAACCGTAATGACAAAGATGAAGCCGTTGTAAAAATGGATTGTACAAGATGGACCGCTCCTTCTACTGATTTTGAAGTTGTTTCATTAAAATCTCTAGAAAGAAAATCATTTATCAATGTTTTAACTTCAAAGGATTGTATTGCATGCTGAAAAGACTCAATAGATTCTTCGGTCCAAATATATTGTGGAGATATCGATTCAAGTGTATTAAGATTTAATTTAGAACTATCATTATCAGATTGAGATGGAACAGAAGATTGAAGCCAAGCAGAAATCGGACTATGATCAGATCCCTAATGTAACTTAATTGCCTGTTCCCAAATGTAACCTCGATGTTCCCGTTTGTAACCATGGTATCCTCTTGACTTTGGTCATTATTTTGTTCAGTATCCAAAGTGTATTTTTTCTTTCTTTTTTTAATGAAATGAGAAATTTAGTGTTTTATTTACAATATGTATTGTGCTCGGTTCACTTTTTTACACACTTGTTGAGTGATAAAACATTGATATTTTCTTCCAACTATTTAGTCGTGCTCATGTATATATAAATGTCTACTTTTCAATAAAAGATCTTTAAAATACTCTTCTTGGTTATCAAATTTGAAGTTTTGATCTTTCCAATGCCTTCTTGTATACACAAACAGTTGCTTTTAGCAATTAAGGCTTTGATGCGCTACGGAACGCTCTGTTTTTAACATCATCCTAAATGATAAATTGTTATATAATATCATTAGACGACATGTAAGATCCTGTATTCTTTTCATTACGTCATATTATTGTGTTTTTGCTGTATTTCATTTTGTGCTTACTAATCTTTTGATACGGCGTGTTTGCTTATCTGGGTCTGTTCACTGAACGTAAAGGTACAATGTATATTATATGTCCTTGTAGCCTCTAATGTTCTAAAACATCCGCTTTGCGTGCTCAGTCCGCGCAAGCTTTTGTCAATGACTTTGCATTGTATATATCTATAAATGAAATCTAATGAAAATCGATGTGCCACTTGTCACAGTACACTTAATTTATAGACTGGCATTTAAACCATCATGATGCAAGACCGGCGTACCTGTAACAGTGTGTACGCTGGCTCCAAGAATTGTCCTTCTTTACATTAGAAGTCAAAAATTAGTAATTTCAAAATGAGTACAGAGAAACAATCAAGAATTCAGCTGTATTGTATTATTTTTATTGTGTTATATTCATTTTGAGACGTGCTGTCTCACAATGTCACACTAGGAAAGCTTTACCCTCCTTATATAAGCACCACTTCAATGTTTCACATGCGTTATATGACATTTTGAACTATCAGATAAAAACAGAAGGCAATAACAATATTTACAAACCACGATGGTCGGTTGCTAGGGCTTTTCCTCCCGCAAGGTTCTTAAATTCAATTTTTGGCTCACAGAGGAGTAATTTATTTTCCAAATGAAGCAAAATATTAGAACATGTTCATTAGAAAGAAAATTCTTCATTTGTCTACAATTGTAAAGGTATTTTGGAAGTTTTTTAAATTATGACGTCATAAATGATACCTATTTTTAGTAACAACATCAAAAACTTGTTAAGCAATGTTCAAAACTTTACAGACATTTTTGCTACTCAAAAAGAACGTTTATAGTGAAAACCCCATCTCAATCAGATTAAAGGGTACGAAGTTACAGCTAATGAAAGAAATTCAAATTTCCCGCCAAATGACCATATATGGTCAAAATTAAGGCTATTTAAACGCCAATACAATGAATGTATTGGCACAGCGGCAAACACAAAGCTGCATAAAATCAAAATTGTAGTTTTTTCAGTTTGGGATGTGTGGTGTTATGGCGCGTTTTCGTCACAAAAAACGTCATTATGACGTGCTAATGACGTATCTTATGACGAAAACGCGTCATAACACCACACATCCCAAATTGAAAAAACTACAATTTTGATTTTATGCAGCTTTGTGTTTGCCGCTGTGCCAATAAATTCATTGTATTGGCGTTTAAATAGCCTTAATTTTGACCATATATGGTCATTTGGCGGGAAATTTGAATTTCTTTCATTAGCTGTAACTTCGCACCCTTCAATCTGATTGAGATGGGGTTTTCACCAGAAATCATAGAATTCTATAGAAAAAACTAATATGGTTATTTTACTATTTCTTTCCTAATTTTTTTTTCTGATGCCAAATTTGGACATCATTAATGACGTCACAATAGCGGTCTAATGAGATGTAATTGCCATCAATTAACAGGTAATTTATCAACCTACTTCCCAGCCACGTTTTGTCAAATTTGATGCATTCTACTTTTGTCTAAAGCCTAAAACTCTCAGTTTCGAGGCTTCCGGGAGGAAAAGCCCTAGCAACCGACCATCGTGAACTATAAGTCATAGAAGACTAGTGTTGTAACCCCAACAAACTGGGTAAGACACAACTGTAGACCACAAAAAGTCTTTCTAAACTGCCTACAATATATAAAAGCTCTTTCTTATGGTACAGAGTGAAAATGACGTAAACTTATAAAACAATGCAAACCATTTATTGCCGGATACCTCTTTAAGCAAAAGAGAAGAAGGACAGCAATATTCTATCACGCCCAACTACACATTAAAGCTTTGTTTGTTAGTGTTGTTTTCTGATAAGTATATTCTTGTTTCGGTTCATTTCAGAGTATAAAAACGTCTTTTTGTGTGTCTTTCATGCAGTTCATGATATATAATCTTATTGTTATTATATAATTATTATATAATCTTGTTGTATAAGAACAACCGAACTAGCTTCAAACAGAAAAGTTGAACTGATGAAGAAGACGTAATTGTCTAATAATCTAATAATCATATGGGAAATGGTAAAGGAAATTTGAATGAAAATTACTTCTTCATTCAACTTTTTTGTTCGAAGTTCGAAGTACCGGTACAATATAGCGCTTTAAGCGTTTAAAAACAACTAGGGCACATCGTTTTGGACCATTAAATTGTCATTTGATATTATTCAATTATGTATTTTAAAAACATGCATAATATAAAACGGCTATCATCATCATTATTTGACTGGTAACCTTCCTGGGGCCATTACATTCCCATAAGTGTATATCTCTTGAATGGTTTTGGAACTACGTCGCTTTTAAAATTTTTATTTTTGAAGTTTATAGTTTTAGCATTTCCTGGTATCTTTAGGACATCAAAAGAGCTTATCGCCTATCTTGTTCTCAAATCATGGAAGGAATTTGCCCAACAAAAGCATGTCGACCATCCAATTTTGTGTTCATAGTAATAATGTTCATTAGTTAGTTTGTTATCGCCGGTATCTCTTAGGGGTTAAAAAAATAGTCCAGCCATGCCCTTTTAAAAACACTTCCGGAATCTTTTAGCTAGGGTATCTTTTTAAACTGATTTCCGATGAGCATACTCGATCCTTTTTCAATGGAGTCCCCAACTCTCATGCATCCAATCACCAAAGGTACAATTTCAACTCAATATCCAGGTCTTCTCTCCCTCGACTCGAATACATTGTTGGGTTAGGTGTTTTGAACCTTGTAGGGGACGTATGGCCTTTTGTTCTTTATCACCTGTACTGATGTGTACAAATCCTTTAATAACTAAATTGCCCGTTGATGATACTGACTTTTGCGATTCCTAGGCCCTTTTCCTTTGTATGTTACTCTCTTGAGGACATGCAATGTATACTAGGTATATGTTCTAGACTTAAGACTTTTATTATTTGTTCAGGCAAAGTTGGCGAGACTTTAATATTCAAGTCAGTGGACATGTATATTAAAGCATGTGTCTGAATTTAAATATTTAAGGGCTGTTTTTGATCGACATATTAGTTGGAATGCTAATCAGTGTTAAAGGCTATGGTATGTTGAGGCGTATTAGGCATAATTTTTAATTTTTAATACTATTAGTAGCTGTCCGATTGTCTTAAACTAAAAGAATACATCTTTTTTTAAGAGGGGATTTTTTTCAAGTTCGAGCAGTGAACGACAAAAACTCCTGAGTTGCAGAATAGCTGTTGTACAGAATTAAAATCATTTCTGTCAGAAAGTTTAAGTTGTTTGTAAGTAGTTTTGGCCGATGAAAGTTGAATCAAAGTGTTAATCCAAAACGAAAATTTGGATCGAAAATGAGGCTTAGGCCTTCATTTGCTCAATTTCTGTATGTTTTCTTTATATTCAGCTTGAAAAAGCTTAATCCCAACACAACGTCAAGAAAAAGTCTTTGTACAATCCAACAATTCGTTTTAAACAGTTATTTTATCTTGGTACATCAGTTTTCAACGGGTAATAAAAGGATTTGAGTGTTAATCCAGAACGAAAATTTGGATTAAAACTCGCACGAAGGTCTAGTTTTTGGCGCTTTTTGCCATGATTACTCGTCATTGAAAAAAAAATCTCCTCTTAATGAGCTTAGGATCGACCCAGGCAAGTATTTCAGGCAAGTCTAAATTAAATCAAATATTGCATATAGAGGAAAACTAAGTCAGACTAAAAGTTATACAAATAGGTGACAAAAATAAAGGGTTACCAACTAGTGTAGGAGAATCTAAAAGGTAAATCCAGATAAGAAGGAAATAATCAATAAAAGTTAAGTAGCTAGGGCGGAGCCAGCTGGTAAATATACAAAAGTAGGTCGGAGGCTATACGTGATATCAGTTAAAGTTATTTTAATGCCCACGTAGATCCACACTTAGCTTTATGATTACATTAGAATTTATGCTTCTTACTTTCAGTGTTAAAAATTTAATTTTTATTCATAGAACATGCATAAAGTGTTGTATTAAGAAAAATGTAGTTATCTCCTAGAGTGATTTTCATTTGACCGTGAAAGGAAAATGATTATTTAGTTTGTAGTAGTTGATAAAAAAAAAAGAAAACAATGGCCGGCTCTAGAGTCTACTACCAACTATTAGTTTGTCCATTCCTTCATGGTCAAACTTGATGGTCTTTTTTCATTAGCTGAGTTTGACAAATCTCTACGGTGCACTGTTCAAAGATGACATGTTTTTAATCGATTGGAGCAAGAAATTACATGTGGTACAGTCGTTCATCTGCGCGCCATCGTTTTTTGCCTATTCATATAGTCGGCAATCGAGCGAGGAAGAAAGCGTTTTGAAGCTTCAGTCTTCACTGGGTTTAGAAACTTACGGAATCATGCCACCCCAAACCATAGTTAATAGAGGGGACCCCTCTATTAACTATGCCCAAACAAAGAACTCTTTTCCGTCAGGGATGAACAGGTCATGAGACACTGGAAAACAAGCCTTACACTAAGCCATGAAAATGGCGAGATCAAATCTGATGAAATAAATATCAATTATGGCATCTTCTGTCTTCTTATGGCATAATCAACTCTTTTATTCTGTATTACTCTAGTGTAAATAAGCCAGCTAAAAAAGAGCGGCTGCATAAATGAGATCTAATCAAAAGGGTACACACTTTGTTCTTTATGCACGATCTGAAAATTCACAGCCGCAACAACACTCAACTTGAAAGACTTCATAATGTGCCTCTATTTATGAAAGGTAAACTGATTGACGCTGGAAATGATGAATTAGACAGCGAGACAACGATAAAAAATAAATGAAGGAAAGAATGAACCAATGAATGAATGAAACCTTTATTTGACCAGCGTAACCCCTATACAGCAACTGCTATCAGTAGGGGCCCTGAATGATATAAAATTTACAATAGAATATCAAGTCTAAAACCAAATGCTATATGAACTATGATTGACAAGTGGAAATGATTGTTAATTCATCTATTAACTAGATGATGGCAATTTAATAAACTATCAACGACGTACTGTTAAACTATCTTTAATGGGCACATGGGCTAGCCGAACATGACAACCCATAGGTCAGACTTTCCGTCTGTAATTTGACATTGGTTAATCTTTCTTATCAAACTACTATTATTGGGATATATAACTTTAATTAATAGCTACAAGTAGTCAAAATGCTTCAAATTTAATAGTATTTCTTTTTGTAATAAAAATATCACCAAACAAAAAAGTTGAAAACGCGGTTCCAGTTACATTTTTACTCTGAAACGTACAGAATAATGCTCGACGTGTGTTGAATTGTAATGAAATCCTCTTTCCTCGTAAATACCATCCTCGACAAGAACTTTAGATTTGACTACGACGACTACGACGACGTTTTCATTGTTATTGTTAGTACGCATGCGTCAGACCGTGACAGTCGCTCGCTTGAAAAACTCGTCATCGCTTCGACTACGAGTTTTATAGTGAAACTAGTACTCATTACGACGAGGTTTTAAGTATAATTTATCGAAATATCTTGGTCATTTATGTCATGATCAAAACTATTCAATGTAATCTTTAATGATCAGCCCTCTAGCTTGTGGAAACGGATATAGACGACTTTCAAAAATGGCGGCCTAGTAAATGAGAGCGAGGCCACAAAAGCCTTGTTACCAGAAAATAATTGTGGCGACACTTCTATTGCTATCAAAGACGATGTATTCCTCTTCCTTTTCAAATACCTATTTTCTGTGCATTTTACAGAATATACTTAGACTCATTATATGCCATGATAATTTTGGAGGCCTTTCTGGCCTCGTTATCGTGAACAATGAGCGCGCCATTTTTGAAAGTCGTCTATATCGGAAGTTACTTTTTCGATAAGAAAATGCGGAAGAATGGAATGCTGAGATAGTTCGTATTGATGTTTTTGAATCCAAAGTTCACGTGAGCACGACTACGCAACAAGGTAACGCGCGCAACAAGAATACTCGTACTGGACGTCTTACTCGCAGCCAAATCTGAAGTTATACAATAAGTAATTGAATTACGTCATACAGGGACATTCGTATAGATTAAACTAATTGATGTGAATAGATTTGACATAATATCTTCCCGTTGACCACCTTTCCACTCCCTCCACATACTCTCGTTTAAAAAAGACTGCACATCGTCGTTGTACATTCCTCTTCGTTCTTTAACTTTCTGTTTCAGTTGGTTCCACTTGGATTCGATACCTTGAGTGTGAACCCCGGTCAATGGATCTACGAAATGCAGAGAGTGGTTCACTACTCTATGTCGCGCAACTTTCTGTGGTAGATGTAAGGTCATATCTCTATATGCGCCCCAGTCATCTGTGTGTACTTCGCTTTGGGGTTTCAAGCACTTGTCTAAAATCGGTAGCAGTGTCCGTCTGTTACGTTTTTCGACAACTGTGTAATAGCCTCTTGCCGGGCTGTATTCGGTGGTGATGACACCAAAAACCCACAAGTCTTCACTTGCTCGTCCTCGGTGATTCTGTATGGATATATTCGAGAATTAGTCAAAAATGGGCCTTAAAGTATACAAAAGTTTAAACTCCTACAACAACAACAACAACAACAACAACAAATTAAGCGGTTTGAGTTGTCCGATTGAAAATTCAACAATATGTTGAATACACTTACAATTAAGGCCGGAGAAATAACATTTTAAAGAAAAATATAATTGCCCCGAAAACACTAATTAACAAATCCAAAAGACATTACAGGAAAAATTTTAATGGCAAAACAATACTTTTCTCCCGTTAACATGCAGACAGATATGTTTTCGGCGTGTCGCCAATTAGTTTTTTTGGGTTAAGTTAAATAGAAGTTTAGCAATTTATGCAAAACAAAAGATTGTACCTACATTTCTCACTCAAAATTCTCACCTAGTCAGCTTGCAGTCAATATATAGAACATCAGCATTTATCGGCGAATGAGAAGGCACTGAAAAACGACTTGTAAACTTTCGCTTCAACTGCTTCAACAACGATGGATTTCCGCCAAAGCGGCAAACTTCAGCATTCGGTAGTGACAGGGAAGCTTCGCTTCTCGGCCAAATGTTCATTTTTCGGACCATCTCTAATCCTCGGACATTATCCGTCGATATACCAGCAGCCCGAAGGGGTTTATTTACTAAATAACAGTTAAAAGTGCAAAAAACCTAGCTTCTCCTGTCGGTTTAGTTATTCCAAATTTTCGCTTTGGATTTTTTCAAATCGATTTTCGGATCGAAGATAAAAGTTTCAAAGTTCTACCCCTTTCAGTGTTACCATGACAACAGAATGAAATACGTCTGTAGCTAAATGTTTTCTTTTTTAGTTAAGAATTAAATGATGACGGTTATTTTGAGCCGACAATGGGAGATTTTATGGAATCTTTTATTTTCATCACACTACAATCGCGAAATCTCATAAATCCAAATGATTATATGGCTTGCCTGTGATCAAAACAGTTTACAACTCTTCAAAGCAAATTTGACACATTCTGCCATTCTACCTTACCTTGGATTTGTGGTTGAATTTCGATTCATCACATTGTACTAGACACTGGAAATTTGGACCACCGAACGGAATAAATGGATATCTCTCGATATCTGCCGTGCATACATCTTCCAAATGTCGAAAAAATTTCGAGACAAGGTTCTCGCTCACACCAACATGATCAGCGGTTTTTGTTCTCGATTCTTCGTGGCACCAAAAGTACATCAGCAACAGGAAATCACCAAGATGAACCTTTGGATGCTTGGCAAAGATGCTATTGCATCTCAACGACCTTTTTTTCCCACATTCTCTGCATCTCCTTGAACAGTACGAGAAAATATAGTCAGTTGTATGAAGTCAACTTGAATTATCCTTTTCGGTAACTTACCAAACAAAACCATCAATATGACTGTCACCTCGCTTTACGAGACTCATGTTGGAATTGCAATTTCCGCAGTAAAGTGGATCAGCCAACAGGGATCTTCTCCTTAACCATCTAATAATTCTCGATGTCGAATTTCGCCTCAGATCAAACAGGGAAGTGAGGTCCATGTTAATCCACGAGTTACAGACCAACGAGAATGCACTCGTTCCGAGAGTTGCTGGTCTTTTTTATTTAAAGTCATTGTTGCTAAGCAACTGCAGAGCAGCCTCATAATTGGATGATTGCATAATTAGTCGCGAAACAAATGTCGCTCTGAATCGGTGGGTTCTAGTAAAGGGCGTCATTTAGTAATATTAGACTATACAGCTTACTATATTATTTGATTATCTATATTTACAAGAACAATAAACACAAGGAAATTACGACATTTCGACATCGCCCGATGTCATTACCAAGTGATAAATAAAGTTTGTTGTTGTTAACATCACCATTTTTATTATTTTGAAAATTAAATTCATTCACAACTTTAAGTGTATGCTGGTATTTTAGGCATCGGACAGTAACAAACTGTCAAAGCGCATACCCGTTCACTTTTTTGAATAACAATAGAAGCTTTTGTATTCTTGCCTCGTTTTCAAAGAGTTCCGCTCTAGAATATAATATGGTGAACGGCCGGGTATTCTATAATCACTCCCTGTCAAAGACTGCCTAAATTCTTTCCTTTCCTTACTGTATTTCAAGTACCTTCCTTAAGATTCTGGCTGACAGAGATGTTCTTTGAATAAGCTCTATGGGTGTATTCACTTTTACTGCTTTGAGATATTTTTGTAATCGTTTTGGCACAGTTCCTCGAGCACCCATTACCACTGGTATAACCTCTGTCTTCTTTCAAATGCACCCCCCCCCCCCTTTCCTCATTGTCTCAGAACAAAACATCCAAAAAAATATGTTTCGCTCAAGCAGCGTACACTCGGGATACGTGGCACTGTACTTCCTCTAACGCACGCGCGCGTGTAGCCTCAATAATGATCTGCAATTGATCATTGTCAACCCAATGCAGGACAAGTACAAGACATCTAATGGTGCAGACCACATCTATTGCTTAGATGATGTAATGTTTACTAGCTTCGGACCACGTGGTCCGCTTTAGTCAATGAATTCACCACCACGTGGTTTCTATTGTGTATTTTGCTGACTGTAACTCTTGCGAATTTATCTTTGTAATCGTTAACGAAAACATTCCAAATGATGATTTCATCGTCTGTTATGGATTTTTTTCTACCTCCTTTTATAAATGTTAGAGTGATGGCACTTAATCCATGAAACAAAATCCTATACCGCGTATTTACTCGTTTTAGCGTCCCAAGCAAGGACAAAATGATCAAATAAGCGCCGCATTTGTTTACACTGACTTCCGCTAGACTGTCACCTTGGATTCAACGTGGTGAGTTTATGATTTCTTCATAATCGCCGCCCCCAACATGAATTTTAAAGCGCACTGAATCAGAAACCGGAAAAATTGACTAAGCGCTGCGGCGCTAAAACTAGTAAATACGGTAGTCAATGTCTAATAGTCTAATCTAAACAAAAGAAAACAATAGAAATAACTTGTCTTCTATTTAATGCCGTTTCACGGGTTAGTGCCATCACTCACGATATCTTATCAAGGTTTTATTTAACGTTTACAAGTCAGGTACTGTTACATCAGGGTCCCCTAATGACCTTTTGCGTGAAACGTGAATGGCTGATTTAATTTGACGTGAAACGTGATTTATCTGAAAGCAACTTTTGATTTTTCTGCGAATATGAAAGAGATTTTTGAATTATGCATGACGCGTTAAACGGCCAAATATTTTTTTGCGTGATTTCATTTTGCAAAGGGGAAAAGAAAGAAAGAAACAAGACATTCTATTCACATAATCGGAAGCGCTGATACCGCTCGGAAATTTTTAGCGATAACGCCCCATATGTAACTAAATGTCCAAATACCTATCGTAACAACACTTCCGATAAGAGAGTGACAGTTACGCACATCCGGCTGCTTTCAGTATATATTTGTTGAAACAATAGTCAAGCACTGCACTGTATTTCTTGTGATAGAATGGAGAAGTTCAGTAGCAGTGGGGAATCCGAAGACGACGTGGATTCCACCACTTTTCTCTATGGAAAGCAATTGCAAAAGGAGTTTGTGCTTTTTGAGCACAAACCAACCAAAATACCAAGAAAACGGACATTTGAAAAGCTACAGAATGAGGGAAGAATAAGAACGATCAACATCAATCCCGCGTTCACCAGACATCAACTAAAAGATGTGTTGGTGGACAATATACCACTTATGAAAAATGTGAATTTTGAGAGGTAAGTAACGTCAATTGGATAACCAATAATATACTTTCTGTCGTGAGATATTGCTTTTGAGATTACCTCGGCGCGTTAACTCTTCTGAATCTAAAGCGCGCTCTTGCTTTGACATTTGTTATTCTGCAGGGTGAGGTGGTTCCGGTGGGATACTCGGTTTGTCCTTTGGAAATGTAACGTGTTCAACTGTATACGAGGTTTCTGCCCCAACATAGGACATATGGGAACCTAGTCCCGAGTTCTTTCTTTGATTTGTTTTTTGACTTGTAAAAGAACACTACGGTATATGTTATTGATTTTTTTACTGAAAGTGTTATCTTATATTTATAGGTTGAATTTTTATCGATCTGCTCAAAGCGGGAGCAAAACAGTTAAGGTAGCTCAAAAGCTACCAGAAACTGGAAGAGAACTCCTGGCGCTATTCAAACGATCGGCGTCGAAGAAGATTTTGATGTGCCCACGTCGCACAGAAGGTATAGGAGTGTTTTGTCTTAACCCCTTGGGTTGTAACTCTTACTCCCTCCATTTATTATTATCATTATATATATATTAGATTATTCAATACATGGTAAATAAAAACCTTTGAACCTTTGAAGAAGGTATAAACGAGATACAGTATTGTGTAACCTGAGTGAACAGGCCCTGTAGGAAGGGGGACGGGGAGGGGAGAGGGCTAAGTACTAGTACGTTTTTGACCCTAACCCTTTTGCCTACGGACCAAGCTGTCTGGACGTCACATGACATTCCAAAAATTAACATGATACTTCTCTTAGATAATTTCTATTTTGTACATGCGACTAAACAACTCAACAGAGAAGAAATTTACAAGCTTTATAATAAGCTGCTTACTAAATATTGAAATGTGGCATTAACATATTTAATGTAGACATGAAATCCTGATTGGCTAAGAGCAGGGAAATTTTAGAGTAAGTTTTATTGGTAGGAAAAAAATATCAAAAATAGTGTGAAAATCAAAGTTTTCTCACTTGTTGTTCACATTAGAAAAAATGAAAACTTTCCATATTTCAGTCACAAAGGAGAGTTAAATAAAAAAAAAGAAAGGTCAAAAAAGTAATTAGGTGTTGAAACCACATGATTTCCCTATACAAATATTGCAATATCTTTTTGCTTTATATCAGTCTCTTGCTAAGCCTGTTCACATGCTCTCTATAGATTGACCCTTCCCCCTCCATCTTCCCCTCCCTCGTACTGTTCAGTCTAATAAGTGATCAGTGACATATATATTTTTTCTCTTCTATTAGGCTCTTCTGGGAGGGCTGCTCACACGACGGGAACACCAGCATCCACAGGTACAGCATTGACTTTCCTCATTTCTCCAAATTTGGGACAGCAGTCTATGGTAACATGCAAAATCTTATCACGGGACTTTTAATTTGTTGATTTAATTATGTATAAAATGTCTAAGTATATATTGTCTAAGTATAATGCACAAGATAGTGTTTATTTAATTATCCACCGAAAACAAAAACAAAAAGCAAAATATGTACTTCTCATACCAAGCCATTCTCAAGCAGACATGCTTTTGTGGTTTATGATTGACTATGACCCTGCAATAGTCATATGTACAAGCATAATTTGTTAGAATAAAGCATATAGATTAATCATTATGAAAAATAGAAAAATGAGTGGTGAGCCTTCCCCCTCCATCTTCCCCTCCCTCGTACTGTTCAGTCTAATAAGTGATCAATGACATATATATATTTTTTCTCTTCTATTAGGCTCTTCTGGGAGTGCTACTCACACGATGGGAACACCAGCATCCACAGGTACAGCATTGACTTTTCTCATTTCTCCAAATTTGGGACAGCAGTTTATGGTAACATGCAAAATCTTATCATGGGACTTTTAATTTGTTGATTTAATTATGTATAAAATGTCTAAGTATATATTGTCTAAGTATAATGCACAAGATAGTGTTTATTTAATTATCCACCGAAAACAAAAACAAAAAGCAAAATATGTACTTCTCATACCAAGCCATTCTCAAGCAGACATGCTTTTGTGGTTTATGATTGACTATGACCCTGCAATAGTCATATGTACAAGCATAATTTGTTAGAATAAAGCATATAGATTAATCATTATGAAAAATAGAAAAATGAGTGGTGAGCCTTCCCCCTCCATCTTCCCCTCCCTCGTACTGTTCAGTCTAATAAGTGATCAATGACATATATATATTTTTTCTCTTCTATTAGGCTCTTCTGGGAGTGCTACTCGCACGACGGGAACACCAGCATCCACAGGTACAGCATTGACTTTTCTCATTTCTCCAAATTTGGGACAGCAGTTTATGGTAACATGCAAAATCTTATCATGGGACTTTTAATTTGTTGATTTAATTATGTATAAAATGTCTAAGTATATATTGTCTAAGTATAATGCACAAGATAGTGTTTATTTAATTATCCACCGAAAACAAAAACAAAAAGCAAAATATGTACTTCTCATACCAAGCCATTCTCAAGCAGACATGCTTTTGTGGTTTATGATTGACTATGACCCTGCAATAGTCATATGTACAAGCATAATTTGTTAGAATAAAGCATATAGATTAATCATTATGAAAAATAGAAAAATGAGTGGTGAGCCTTCCCCCTCCATCTTCCCCTCCCTCGTACTGTTCAGTCTAATAAGTGATCAATGACATATATATATTTTTTCTCTTCTATTAGGCTCTTCTGGGAGTGCTACTCGCACGACGGGAACACCAGCATCCACAGGTACAGCATTGACTTTTCTCATTTCTCCAAATTTGGGACAGCAGTTTATGGTAACATGCAAAATCTTATCATGGGACTTTTAATTTGTTGATTTAATTATGTATAAAATGTCTAAGTATATATTGTCTAAGTATAATGCACAAGATAGTGTTTATTTAATTATCCACCGAAAACAAAAACAAAAAGCAAAATATGTACTTCTCATACCAAGCCATTCTCAAGCAGACATGCTTTTGTGGTTTATGATTGACTATGACCCTGCAATAGTCATATGTACAAGCATAATTTGTTAGAATAAAGCATATAGATTAATCATTATGAAAAATAGAAAAATGAGTGGTGAGCCTTCCCCCTCCATCTTCCCCTCCCTCGTACTGTTCAGTCTAATAAGTGATCAATGACATATATATATTTTTTCTCTTCTATTAGGCTCTTCTGGGAGTGCTACTCGCACGACGGGAACACCAGCATCCACAGGTACAGCATTGACTTTTCTCATTTCTCCAAATTTGGGACAGCAGTTTATGGTAACATGCAAAATCTTATCATGGGACTTTTAATTTGTTGATTTAATTATGTATAAAATGTCTAAGTATATATTGTCTAAGTATAATGCACAAGATAGTGTTTATTTAATTATCCACCGAAAACAAAAACAAAAAGCAAAATATGTACTTCTCATACAAAGCCATTCTCAAGCAGACATGCTTTTGTGGTTTATGATTGACTATGACCCTGCAATAGTCATATGTACAAGCATAATTTGTTAGAATAAAGCATATAGATTAATCATTATGAAAAATAGAAAAATGAGTGGTGAGCCTTCCCCCTCCATCTTCCCCTCCCTCGTACTGTTCAGTCTAATAAGTGATCAATGACATATATATATTTTTTCTCTTCTATTAGGCTCTTCTGGGAGTGCTACTCACACGACGGGAACACCAGCATCCACAGGTACAGCATTGACTTTTCTCATTTCTCCAAATTTGGGACAGCAGTCTATGGTAACATGCAAAATCTTATCATGGAACTTTTAATTTGTTAATTTAATTTCTATTATTACGTCGGTATTATTATGTCGTGACGTGTTGTCACGTCATAACCACGCGTCACGTGATACAAACTGACCAATCAGAAAATCAGAATTTGTACAGTGTGTGAAAATTGTCTAATAATTATGTAACTATAAAATGTCTAAGTATACAATGTCTAAGTATAATGCACAAGATATGTGTTTATTTGAGGGGACTCAATAGTGTTATTTTTATTGATCATGCTTCTGTTTTTCATTCCAAAAATTGAGCATTAACTTACTTTCGATCATTTAAAAGAGTTTTTACATCAGCTATTGGAATTAAATCAAAGTTTTAACTTTTCTCTATTTCACTTTGAAATTTGTGTTGCCATACCAATGTTTAACAAAGATGGCCAAAATCAATATTTCTAAAGTATCTCCTAATTTCAAGCAGCTCTTAACTGAGAAGGGAGTTCACAGGCAACAAACTACACACAAAGACATATTAGAATTTAAGGCACAATTCAAAAAAATTTACCACACCATTTTTGAATCAATACAAGCAATAAAATAAAATAATTAAATTTATTGATTAGCTTATTAAGTGATGAGCTTATTTAGTTTAAACACAACAATTTTCCAGTCAGTAGATAAACTGAGGCCAAGGTTTTGGTTTTTATCAGTGCAATTGGTGTTAATTTTAAAAAAATACCCGGAAATGGGAACATTTGCATATATATAAATTTTCAGGCTTTCTTTTTTTCATTGCCAGAGGTATTGATGTTTAGGCTGAAAGAAGCCAAGTGATACGATTTAAACCAATTAATTGAGTCTTACTTTAAAGTCCCTTTAACACATATTTTTTATTTTCAAACTGATCAGTTCTTTTCTGGGAATATTGTTGAGGTCTTTTTGTCTTACTTTTGAACACTCCATATTTTTCGAGATATAAAGGTTTCAAATTTCAAAATGCAAATTTGATGACATTTATACAAAACCAAGATGACTTGAAATACTCTTATTTTTCCATTTGGAATTTATTTCCGTTGGTAAAGCCTGTGTTTGAGTAAAAAATCTGGTTGTGGAATTGAAGACCTCTTTTAGTAAAATCCATGAGAAGCTGGTGATGATGACTCCCCTGACGTCATCACATATGCATTTTGAAATTTGAAACTTGTTTGAAAGTCATCACATATGCATTTTGAAATTTGAAACGAGTTTGAAAATAAAAAAAAAATGTGTCATCGGGATTTTAAAAATCTTGAATCCAAATTGACACTTAAATAAAGGACATTTTTATTTTTGAGCCTTTTGGAGTGTTACATTCACATTCACACCATTCACACCCTATCTCTGATTTTGACATTTTTGTTAATTTAAGGCCCAAGAAATGTTCAAACTCCCTTTTTTTTTGATAACTTTGGGAGTGATAGTGATAATGATGATGATGAACTGCCATCAATATATGGTTAGTATAATTTTATGTGATGATTAACCGTCCTAAGGGTAGGTGATACAACATTAAAAAATAATGATGCAATGTTGTATCACGTACCTTCTACCGGTTGTTGAGAGAAAATAACTAACTTCAATGCCTGCATGTTTACTAGTATACCAATGCAGACTTGCAGTTATCAAATTTTAGCTTCTGTATATGTGACCACTTAAATCAATAATATTGATTGAGGTGGTCACACATTTACAAAATATACCAGAAGTCCTCATAAAAAAAATAAACAAAATGTTACATCCCTCAACACGACAAAGTTTAATTCAAGTTGAAAATAAGAGTCAATTATTTATAAAAATTTCAATATGAAGTTCAATCTCATAGAAGGCATGAAAAAGGCAATACAATCACCACATTTTGAAATCTTGAATGGTAAAATTTATGGAAGGTTAGACTGAAGTTGCATTTTGTCATATATTCTTCAGCATCCCGACCATCTGCAATGGCAGATGCATGTAACAGTACATCACCAGCTGTCACAACACAAGGTAGGTACAAACTGAATCAGAACCATGAATCTGTATATATATATATATAGTCTTGAGGTCTTGTTGTTAATAGTTGTACAGAAGTTTTTCGTGAAAATTCTTAGAGTTGAATGTGGAAATTAAGTTATGTTTGCTCAAATTGCAGCTTCGTTATCAGCTTTAAAGAAGGCCTCAACTGCAGCCTCCCGAGGTAAAAAAAAGTGAAAAAAGTGTAACTATTTTCATAATAAAGAAGGGTGATCAATTTCTGTAATATGATGGCTATATACCATACTTATGCAATGATTTCTATTATGTAGCACGTTTTGCAACAGTGGGGTTGGATAATGCCACTCAAGGTACAATTGTAAAATTTTGAGTAAACCACCAACTAATGTGTTGTTTTAGCAATAATGTACATTAATAAATTATAGTGCAATAAATGTGTTTGCTCTTTTATATTAGCTATAATGGTACAAAGCAAACACCTTGCAGTTAATAGGAAAATTATTTGGATAATACATTAGATGATTAAATAATCCATTACTTAAAGTGTTGTTAGAGACATTGCCTTTTCTAAATTTAGAATTTTAAGTGTTAATTAATTGCTGTTAATACAAAGAAGTCCTTTTTTTTCAAAAGGGCTAGATGGCAGAGTGCTATAATCGTCACTTTTAAACCAGTTAATATGCACAACAGTACTGTTTATCTTAAAAGACATTTATTCATTAAGAAGTGCAAAACAGGTAAAAATTGGGCCATGCCCTATCTTTGGGGGTGTAGGTCTGGTTTCAAAATGTTAATGTGGGAAAAACCAAATAAAACAATTGACCAATGAATAACCCATTATATACCTGTTTTGCACTAATATTCGACTTTTAAAATAAGCATTTTTTGAATATATTGCTTTACAACTTTGTGTCGTTCTTTTTTTCATGGAATGACCCATAGAGAATTCACTTGTGCACTCAATTAATTTAGCATTATACAAATATCAATAATATTATTGTGTTTGATCTGTTTCAATGCAGTACCTGTGAATCAGGGAGCAAACATGCCACCAGCTGTTGCTGCAAACACTCAAGGTACAAATAATAATTAAAACCGATGATTCTGTATAACTAATATTGTTAAAATATAGTTAGAGTACTCTATATCGAAATGTAACTACATTTGTAATAAGTAATTGTGGAATTTGCATTATACTGCAGTATTTCAACCATCCTCGACTCAGGGAGCAAACATGCCACCAGCTGTTGCTGCAAACACTCAAGGTACAAATAATAATTAAAACCGATGATTCTGTATAACTAATATTGTTAAAATATAGTTAGAGTACTCTATATCGAAATGTAACTACATTTGTAATAAGTAATTGTGGAATTTGCATTATACTGCAGTATTTCAACCATCCTCGACTCAGGGAGCAAACATGCCACCAGCTGTTGCTGCAACCACTCAAGGTACAAATAATAATTAGAACCACGATTCTGTATAACTAATATTGTTAAAATATAATTAAAGTACTCTATATCAAAATGTAACTACATTATTTTATAATAAGTAATTGTGGAATTTGCATTATACTGCAGTATTTCAACCATCCTCGACTCAGGGAGCAAACATGCCACCAGCTGTTGCTGCAACCACTCAAGGTACAAATAATAATTAGAACCACGATTCTGTATAACTAATATTGTTAAAATATAGTTAGAGTACTCTATATCGAAATGTAACTACATTTATAATAAGTAATTGTGGAATTTGCATTATACTGCAGTATTTCAACCATCCTCGACTCAGGGAGCAAACATGCCACCAGCTGTTGCTGCAGCCACTCAAGGTACAAATAATAATTAGAACCACGATTCTGTATAACTAATATTGTTAAAATATAGTTAGAGTACTCTATATCAAAATGTAACTACATTTATAATAAGTAATTGTGGAATTTGCATTATACTGCAGTATTTCAACCATCCTCGACTCAGGGAGCAAACATGCCACCAGCTGTTGCTGCAACCACTCAAGGTACAAATAATAATTAGAACCACGATTCTGTATAACTAATATTGTTAAAATATAGTTAGAGTACTCTATATCGAAATGTAACTACATTTATAATAAGTAATTGTGGAATTTGCATTATACTGCAGTATTTCAACCATCCTCGACTCAGGGAGCAAACATGCCACCAGCTGTTGCTGCAACCACTCAAGGTACAAATAATAATTAAAACCGATGATTCTGTATAACTAATATTGTTAAAATATAGTTAGAGTACTCTATATCGAAATGTAACTACATTTGTAATAAGTAATTGTGGAATTTGCATTATACTGCAGTATTTCAACCATCCTCGACTCAGGGAGCAAACATGCCACCAGCTGTTGCTGCAGCCACTCAAGGTACAAATAATAATTAGAACCGATGATTCTGTATAACTAATATTGTTAAAATATAGTTAGAGTACTCTATATCGAAATGTAACTACATTTATAATAAGTAATTGTGGAATTTGCATTATACTGCAGTATTTCAACCATCCTCGACTCAGGGAGCAAACATGCCACCAGCTGTTGCTGCAACCACTCAAGGTACAAATAATAATTAGAACCACGATTCTGTATAACTAATATTGTTAAAATATAGTTAGAGTACTCTATATCGAAATGTAACTACATTTATAATAAGTAATTGTGGAATTTGCATTATACTGCAGTATTTCAACCATCCTCGACTCAGGGAGCAAACATGCCACCAGCTGTTGCTGCAACCACTCAAGGTACAAATAATAATTAGAACCGATGATTCTGTATAACTAATTGTTAAAATATAATTACTAACAGTACTCTATCGAAATGTAACTACATTAAATGGTGGATGACTATCAAAATCTGTTAAAATTGGAAGTGGAGTCAACTATTCCTATAGTTGAAGTAACTCAATGTCTGCATTTGAAGCTTAATTATTATCACCGAGAAATTTGGATTTCAAAGCCAAAAGAACAATAGGTTTGAGTGAATGACATCATTTGCATACAATTCAGATGCCAAATGAATATACTTAAAAATTTTGATCTCTCTTTCTTTTGAATATAAATAAATTATGTTGCTGTGTGGTTATGGGAGCCATATAGATAAGTTCGACTGAGTTTCAAGTCATTTTCACATTTCATTGTCGTCCCACTTTAATGAATTGTGAAATTTGCTTTTTACTGCAGTAGTTCAACCATCCTTGAATTTGGGAGCAAACATGCCACCAGCTGTTGCTGCAACCACTCAAGGTACAAATAATATAAATTATTAAGAATTAGAACCTCGGCTACATGTAATATATTCTTTTGAGTTTGAAAACAGCTCATTAGAAGACAAGAAATGCACAGAAATGAACCAGGGAGGTATAAATGAACAAAGCACAAGCCTGTCAAGTCAATGTATTTGCTTTATTTATTAACACCTCCCTGGTTCATTTCTGTGCATTTATTGCCTTTTTACGAGTTGTTACCTTGCAAACTGAAAAGAATATATTATATGCAGTCGAGGCTGTGGTTGACCAAGATGCAAAGCTGTGAAATGGTCTATTGCTAAAATTAAAGTACTCTATGTAATGTAACAATATATTTCTCTCCAAGTAAGAACGTAACCACAATATATTACATCTGTACCTTTTTATAACAAAATTTATGGTCAGTTGAGGCAACTACTGTAATTACTTTAGATGAACAATCCTTGGAAAAATTGTATTACCTGGACATTTGAGTTAGACTTGGATTGCATCTGAGCCTATCGCATGATGAATAAATTCTTTAAGGTAGAATATAGTACAGTTCTATTACGAGTACCTGACAGACAGACAATCATTAATAATGATATAGATATTTATACAATAATCTAAGTCTAACAATTGCTCTTATTCATTTCACAGATGACACGAGAAATGATGAATCTGATGACGAAAGTCCATGTATGTGATTATAAAATTGATAGTTTATATCCGTATTGTAATGCATGTCTGTGTGATATAATTATATTATAGCTATTTGCATAAACACCATTGACCCTTTCAAGATCATCAAAATTAACCTACAGTAGATGTAGCCGACACTGAAATGGCTCCTGGGTACTGTAGCTAGCTAGAAGACTGTACACAATTTATCCCTGAAATAGTTCCTAACTTTTAAGATATAATATGAATTGTGAAGAAACAGAAAACGAGTTGGAACATGGTGGATTAATCAGAACAAGAGAGAATAATGTCAATAGAGGCACAAGGTGTAGCTGAGTGCTTTTCAATGCTTGGGTTTTGGTTCATGCCTCCTAAGTGCACTCGATCAGTACAATGGGCATTAGTTTTTTACTACTTCTAAAAAGACAATATGTTAATTGTTTTCAAGCATTTATTGTACTATTTCATGGATTAAGCGTGTGCACTCTAATAGACAGATTTTCACTTGTTTTATCTAAGTATGAATGGTATGAATATTAACTGAAGTAATTGGCACATCTGGAATATCAAGAATTTGTCTCAGTGGCTGCATGTAGTGCCATGCCATCCAATATGTGCTTCGAATTTGATCTTTAAAAAAATGTATAATTTTAATGTTGATGTTTTTTTTTTTTTTTTTTTTTTTTTTTCAGTTGAAATGACAAATGATGACGAGGAATCATGTATGTGGTTTGAAATATTTTTTACAAGCAGTTTAAAAACGTGATATTATAAGACTGAATTGAAATGAGTGCTTTACATGGAAGTAGCTATATATAGTGACATGCATTTTGCTGGCTGTTGAATACAATTGAAATGACATGCAAAAATATACAGCATGACGATACTGATTGAATTTTGAACTCAATCTACAGACAGCAGTTGAAATCACAAACTTTAGTTAGCTAATTGAAATGTCACTTTAAATGGTAAAAAAAGTAACTTTTGTCAATACCTTGTACGTGTAAATACATATTACTTGTTTTTGCTTTCAGAGCTAATTATATATAACTTACATTAATATCTGTATGGTTAAGATATAGATAGAACAAAATTACAAAATGAGGCATAAGGATTTTACTATAGTGTTAGCAAATTTATAGCTTGTCAGGTTGCCTCATTAAATGTTATTGTCATTTGTGTTTAAAGATCACGAGCGTATAGAATATGCAAGCTCTAATAACAGAGCAATGATTGGTAAGTTTATTGTACAAATGAACATCACTTAGTGCATCTTCCTGAATAATATTCTTTTTGTTTTATGATACATGTACTATACATAATAACAATAGCAGCTAGTTGATCAAATTGCTGATAGCACATTCAGTGCAAACATTAAATTTAAACTGTCACACATTCATTTCAATTTCTTACTAACTTATAGTTGGAAGTATAGTCGATGATGATTTAGCAAACCAAGTCAATGAGTCAGGTTGGTATAATTATACTCACTCACTCTAAATTTATAAGAATAAGATACACTAGATAACAATAATGACAATAATTAAGATGGCAGAATAATCTTACAATTTTAATTCTTGTACACATATGCATTATATAATGCTCTCAATTGTTGCAAACATATCCTATACAACTGGTTTTATTTTGTTTTATATAATTTTATTTATTTTAAAAGGAAGTAACCAATAGGACTCAAGGTACCTAGCTACTGCATCTACCAACTATTTACCATTTGCCAACCCAACCCCAATACAATTCCCTATATTGCTCTGACCTTACTAATCCTAACTTTGTTTTTAATTAGGGGGTATTCAACACCTCCTAAGGCAGTATGGCAACATTATCTTTTTACCTGGAGAGATTGGAGAGGTATTAATAATATCTACCACTAATACTTGATATTAAGTGATTATGCTGTAATTGTCCAATGTTCACTTACTATAGTTAAGCTCTGATATGATTAATGATTAATTTTCACAATTTTGCCAATCAACATACAAGGCAGTCTGCTGGCTGGTCACGATGTGGCATAAACTAAGAAAGAAAGAAAAAAAAGCAAGAAAGCAAGCAAGCAAGAAAGAAAGAAAGAAAAAAGAAAGGAAGAAAAAAGAAAGAAAGAAAGAAAGAAGAAAGAAAGAAAGAAAGAAAGAAAGAAAGAAAGAAAGAAAGAAAGAAAGAAAGAAAGAAAGAAAGAAAGAAAGAAAGAAAGAAAAAAAAAAAAAGAAAGAAAGAAAGAAAGAAAGGGAGGGAAGGAGGAAGGGAGGAGGAAACAATAACGAAATTCTAACATATTTAATTCCTCATTCCTTTTTTATTTCATCACAAAGTTGTGCCACCAGGCTACACTCTTAGCCAAGGCCCTGATTATCATACTAGACAAGTCTAATCTGGGTGTCAGCACCAAAACATTTGTCAGGTATGAGAACATCCTCACACATGCATGTATGTCAACTTTCAAAATGTAAAAGAAACTTAAATTACTTTTGATTGTCATCTTTTAATTTAAGGAAAATAAATGTAATGTACAGTGAAAGACCTGATGAATTTCCTTTGTCAGCGTATGTGAACAATAAGAACAAAGCAAAAGAAAGTAAGTGATTGAATTGGAAATAATGTGTTTTGTAAAGAAAGTTTAAAATTTTAGGGGTCTATGTGAATTGAGAAGTTTTAGCAATGTGGTTGCTATGCTTAAAAGTGCTCATGCCAGAACTCTTCAATTTCATGATTCTTTTTTAGAAAAATGCATCTGTTCCAATTGGGTCTTTTTATCCCCCAAACCCCTAAATGGAAATTCTTCCCTCTTCATGTATAGAAAATAATGTTTAATGGTGAAAATTATCTGCAGATAAAATCATCTCCTTTCCAAGCATTAAGAATTCGAAGTCAGGAAATGCAAATGAGATGACGTAAAAAAGGATTTGGCATGGTTTTGTTGATTTTCAAGAAGTTTATTTGAGTTATTGGCAATTAAAACATTCACCAAACTTTGTAGTTTAGCAATGAAAATGTTCTGGAAATATAAAATTCATCTCTATGTATATTTAAATCAGTCCTTTTTCTATGTCATTTCATTTGCATTTTCAGATTTCAAATGCTTATTTATTAACGCAATAAAAAACACAGTTATGTAACTTAGGAAAAACAACTGGTACATGTATAGGATATAAAACTTTAAATTATGCAACTTGGGATATGGTGCTGGCTCATGACTTCATTATAATTATAACTATTATTCCTTTTACTTTCAGCTCCAAATTTTCATTTCTTGTTTTTATTTGTAGATAAAAATAATTTTTGATTTTTTGTGAATCCTAATTTTCTTTCTATGTAAATGGCAGTTTGTCTTAAGTTTGGTATCACCAAAACATACAGTGAAGGGATGTGCCTTGTATGCCTACCAACCATGTTTGGCATAATGGATGTTAAATGTTTTGACCTGAGTAAGTACTGTTATCTGCGTAAATTATGTTTAGATTTTTCTAGCAGAAATTGCAAAAACGATTGTATCATGACTGACAACACTAAACTTTCAGTTTGATTTTGGGTTTTTCTGATCTGCCAATAATGTGAATTATGTGAATGTGGGTGGGGCTTATGAAAATGCACTCAAGGGACCTCAAGGCAGATGGCAACCATAGGTTGGATGGAGGACATTTACATATAGCTCCATCCCCTTCACATGATTGGGGATCAGAAAAATTCCAACTGACAGTTTCAAGTTGTCAGTCGCGATACAAGCGTTTTTGCAATTTGATCAACAGTTAACTTTGACCCAAATTGGTAAATAAAACTGTATGCTGAGATGGTTTGAAACTAATGATAAACTATTGATGCTTAAGCTTTAAGTGGAGTTGGTTAGTAGCTAAACTGTAGAGGAAAACATTAACGGATTCCTGATCTAAAATATTTTAAGGTGTTGCATCCCAGTCCATGCTTTGTCAACGTGATATATTAAGATCACATGAACTTATGCAGCCACTTCGTAGGCATAGGTAAGTTAACTTGGTTTCATTATCATAATAATACAAAGCATGAATATCTACATCAATTCTATCTTTGATAAAATTAATGAATAACAATTAGGAGTTGAAATATAGTCTACAGGAAAATAGCAGAGGCATTTGATTGACATTTGACAGTACACGTTTACATTAAATACCTGATACTATAACACGAAAAAAAAACCAAAGGGAAATCAGCGGCTTTTTCTTTTCTTTTCTTTTTTCTTTTGTTTTATCCATGTTAGCCTTGGCACAAGTCAAGTATACTTCAAACTCTTGTATAAGTAATTAATTCACTTTTTTTCCCTACAATCATGGTAAGCCTAGGTAACATCAAGTAATTTAATTAGTAAATAATTCAACCACAGCAGGTTATACTATTTTATATACTGTATACAAAAATGTAATGAACCTATTCTATTTAAGCTCAATGGGAAACAATTGACAAAAGTTTGCCCCGTACTTAAGTTTAACTTAAGTACTTGTAAGCTTAGGTAGTTGGGATTTTGACAATTTTGACAAGCCAAACCTTTGCATGTCTGCTCCCCCTTGGACTTAACATTGATACTAGGTACATGAATGCAAAGTTTATACCTGTATTAAACTTGCAACCTTCCGGAAATGACAAATTGATGCATGAAAACCAGGGAAACGTGCTGAACTGGGCAATCACATGTAACGTGATGAGAAGTTTTGTCGACGATGTCTTAAATTTTCTTATCCATATCATGCTGCGAGGAAATTTATAATTCAGTACAGTAAAATGCTCCGGTATTGAAAAAAAATGTGCTTACTTTTGAGCTTCATATTATCGCTTAATTTGGCACATCTGGCATACCAACGTACAGGGGTTCCCAGGTCTAAACAGTACTAGTTACGCTTCCTGTGGTCTTTGAATTCTAAAATACAAAATATGTATAATTTTGAATGATTATACCAGGGAAAATGTTACTTGTAGGCAGCATGTTCACCCATGATCACTACGTGCGAACAACTCCGAACAACTGTGATTTTCGAGACCAGTGTTGCGCATTTACCGAGGATCGCGTCCGGCAAAACCCTGGGCTCGAGATTGCTTGAGCGTGCGATGCGAACCCATCGCCTGCGTTCCGGGGTCGCGTCCGCTGACCAGACGCTGGCAAAACTCTGGGCTCGAGATTGCATGACAACAACTAATCTCGTATCCAGAGCCTGCGTTCCTCTTGGTCACCAAGAGGGGGAACGCAGGCTCTGGGTACGAGATTGTACAAAAATCGAAACCAGCGCTAGCGCCTGCACAATCTCGAACCCAGCGCCTGCTCTTGGTCAGTCGCGTCCGCTGACCAGACGCTGGCAAAATTCTGGGCTCGAGAAAAAGGTTTTATTGATATTATTACTCGCGCTTCCTCTCAAATCGGGCTATCACCAATAGCCCGAGGTTAGGGAGCCGATCAGAATGCAGGATTTGTAATAGCCCTTATATTGGTGAATACTAATACGAATTAGTCTCTGTTTGTTTTGTTTAGTCTCATTCACCTTTGGCCCAATATGTTGGTGAATACTAAAACAATTAGACCAGACCTCTCGGCCTCATGGACTACGAGTTTGAATGGGCTATTGACTCGTAGTCCATTCGGCCTCGAGGTCTAATTGTTAAGTAGACAAGGCGCATTTTCGAAAAATCAGATACCTGGAGGCGTTTTGGGGTAGAGGCTGGTAACACTGATAACTATTCTAAACCGATTTTTCATGCTGAATCCGAATATGTCTGTTACCAGGACGTATTCTGCAATCTTATACGTGTAAATGACGTATTTTGTGAATTGCTACCGAGCCATTTCATACTAACGGCTTTTTCATGTAATTCCAAAAGTTTCCAAACTTAAAAACAATTATCATAGCTGGAAGAGCACATCAAAATCAGTAAAACTGTGAAGTTTGAAGGAAATCAGTTGAAAAATCAAGGAGATACGAATTTTCAAAAATGAAATTTTGTATGAAAACACTTACAGTTATGCAAGAGATACAAACAAATTTCGATTATTGTGAATCCAAAATGCCTTCTGCACTTTTTGCGATCGACTTTTTCGCCTGTTTTGCGCCTTGTCTAAAGCCGAAACTTGAAGACTGAAAACCTCCCGAAATTGTAATTTTTCAGGTTAGAAGAAAGAAGACAAGAAAAAATTCAACGATTATTGAAAGACGTAAGTTTGTGAAATTATGTTCTTCAAAGTTCGGTCAAGCTAGCTGGCTATCGAACTTATTACTCTGTCGGTGGCCTTGTACAATTTTTGAGGCTAAAAGTGCACGCCATATATCCGTGAAACAAATGCTAACTATTTTGTTCGTAATAGAGTCACTCTAGTATTTAGTTATCAAATTTTTAAGGTTCGTGGGTCTTACGTCCAAACGAATTTTAATTCACGGACCATTAAAGTTATCGGGACAAACTAACAGTTCATTGACCGAATCGAAATATGGCGGTAAATTTGAATAACTATTGTTCTGGACTGACTAACCTCGTGTTCACATAGAAACACAAAAGGGTTTTCACATGAGTAAGAGGCTAGTCAGTATATTCAAATTTGCCGCCATATTTTGATTCGGTGTTTGAAGAAGAAACTTTGACAAACTGGACGTTGCTATTGCTATAAATTTGCATTAGCTGTTCTACTTCAATACTATCCACTAGTAAGTATGTACAATCTAGTGAATAGAGTTCCCTTAGACAATACATGTTAGGTTTTAATTCACGGACATATGGCGTACACTCCAGTATGTTTTGGCCGAGTAGAAGGTAACTTTTGGTTTTTAACTCATCAGCCTCACTATGTTGCTGATGGAGATGAAGATGAGGTAAGTGAACAGATTGTTGTCCCTTGCACAACGTCGGAATGCAGCTTAATTTGGAAGGCAGAACAAAAGAATTTCGGCAATGTCCTGAGAACTAGAAAGCTATCAGTTTTTCCCTTCAAACTGAGCTGCATTCCGACTTTCTGCAACGATCCTATTTTACATATTTTACATTAGTAGACACTATTTCTGGTGTTGTCTTTTGTTTTGATTAGTCTATTAGACATTGACTAGTAGTAGATTTTTTGTTTCACAGAATAAGTGCCATCACTCTCAGAACCACTCTACGTTTAGTTACTTATGCACATTTTACATATATATAACTAATGTGACACACTTTATGCTGTTAGGGCTCGGGGGTACTCCTCCCAGTTTTGGGTAGGGATGTGCCACTGAGCCCTTCAAACCCTGACCCTGTTCCAGAGGCAAAATTTCCAAAATTGATATACCCTGTTCCAGAGTAAATGTCTGCTCATTTCATTGCTTCCGGCCAAGTTGACGTGTCGTTAACCCTGTTTGCCCTGCCTTTTAGACGAACTTTGTTAAATAGATACCCTGTTCCAGAGAGAAATTACAATTTTTATATTCCCTGTTCCAGAGTAAAATTGCTGAAAACCCTACCCTGTTTGGCGGCACATACCCATATAGTGAATATTGGGAAGTAGGGTGTTAGGGCTAATAGTTTATGGTAGCTGCAAGTGCTCATATGAATGATAATGTCTATTTTCAGGTCGTCTTTCGAGATTCGTCGGCCTCTTATTATGAACACGGAGATGACTCAACACTTGATGAAGGTTGGTTTGAACTGTTTTGTTGAGAAACGAGTAGTCATGTTATTCATACCGAATATGAAGTAAATTTTCTCGAAAACTGTGCCACTTTATATTTGTTAAATATTTGTTATCTATCAGCTTATTATAGATTTAATATTGATTTTTATTTTTGATTTTGTCTTTTAAAGATAATGACTGGTTACAAAGTCCAACACCAAGAAAAGGCAAGGGAAAGGGAAAGATAGACAGACTAAAGAAGATAGAAGATATAAGGAAACAGACAGAAAGAGAAGAAAAGCATAGAGGGGAAAGTGAAAGGATGGAAAGAGAGGAAAGAGGAAGAAAGGAAAAAAAGGAAGAAAGAGGACGAAAAGAAAATGAAGAAAGGAATAGAAAGGAAAGAGAGAACAGAGAGCAGAAGGAAAGAGAACAAAGAGAAAGAGATGAAAGGGAACGGAAAGAAAGACAGGAAATAGAGGAGAAAGGAAGAAAGGAAAGGGAACTGAAAGAAAGAGCTCAAAAAGAAAAAGAAGATAGAAAACGGAAAGAGAGAGAGAAAAGAGAGGAGAAGGAACGGGAACAGAAAGAAAGAGAGAGACAAGAAAGAGAGGAAAGAAAAAAGAAGGAAAGGGAAATTAAAGAAAGAGAGAGACAAGAAAAAGAGGAAAGAGAACGGAAAGAGAGAGAGAAAAGAGAGGAGAAGGAAAGGGAAAAGAAAGAAAAAGAGGGACAAGAAAAAGAGAAAAGAGAACAGAAGGAAAGGGAACTTAAAGAAAGAGAAGAAAAAGAAAAAGGAGAAAAGGAACGAAAAGAAAAAGAAGAAAAGGAACGAAAAGAAAGAGAGATAAGACAAAAGAAGGAAAGGGAAATTAAAGAAAGAGAACAAAAAGAAAAAAAGGAAAGAGAACGGAAAGAGAGAGAGAAAAGAGAGGAGAAAGAAAGAGAGCGACAAGAAAAAGAGAAAAGAGAAGAGAAGGAAAGGGAACTTAAAGAAAGAGAAGAAAAAGAAAAAGAAGAAAAGGAACGAAAAGAAAGAGAGATAAGACAAAAGAAAGAAAGGGAAATTAAAGAAAGAGAAGAAAAAGAGGAAAGAGAACGGAAAGAGAGAAAGAAAAGAGAGGAGGAGGAAAGGGAACAGAAAGAAAGAGAAAGACAAGAAAAAGTGGAAAGAGAACTGAAAGAGAGAGAGGAAAGAGAGCATCAGCAGAGAAAAGATAGAGAACGTGAAGAAAGGGAACAGAAAGAAAGAGAGGAAAAGGAACGGAATGAAAAGGAGGAAAAAGAAAATATGGAAAGAGAACTAAAAGAAAGAGAAAGAAAAGAAAGGGAAGAAAAAGATGAAAGAGAACGGAAAGAGCGAGAAGATAGAGAAAGGAAAGAACTGGAACGAAAAGAAATAGAGGAAAGGGAACAACAAGAAAAAGAGGAAAGAGAAACGAAAGCACGAGAAGATAGAGAAAGGAAAGAAAGAGAAGGAAAAGAAAAAGAGGAGAGGGAACGGAAAGAGAAAGATGAAAGAGAACAGAAGGAAGAAGTAGAAAGTGAAGAGAAGGAAAGAGAAGGAAGTGAGCAGAAGCAAAAGAAGAAGACAAAACGAAGGCAACGGAGAGAAAGGGGGAAAGAAAAGAGGCAAAAGGTCATGAATTAAGATAACTTTCAGATTAAGAAGAATTTTTAATATGTGGTGAATTTCCACGAGCACAAACACTAACATCATGAAACCGCTATTTAAAAAATACTAAATTTAAACAGTTTCATGGTTTAAGGGTTATAAGGGTTTGCGCTGTAATTCCAATTTTTATAATTTCAAATAGGCACTATATATACATATATATAGCTAATTCAATTAACGTCGGTGAAACAAGCCTAAAGCCGCGGAATCATGAAAATTTTTTATCTCCATGACATCATTGCAATATAAAACGTACTCACTGTATGCTTGCAAATTCTAAAACTTGGACACATCAGTCCTTTATTTCTCCTACAGAGAAGTTTGTTAGTACACAAAAGATAGTTGAAAGGCTTTAGCTTTTTTCAGCGAAATAGCATATATCTTAATTGAAGTTAATTATACTTAATTATAATTATACACAAATGCTCGAAAAAAATATATATGAAAGAAGAAATGAACATTGTCAACTCTTTAGAATATGATCAATCTTTAATGTTAATTATACTTGAAATGAAACCACAATGCTCGAAAAAATTATATAAGAAAGAAGAAATGAACAATGTCAACTCTTTAGAACATGATCAATCTTTGAAGTTAATTATACTTAATTATAATTATACACAAATGCTCGAAAAAATTATACAGTCATTCTCAAAAAGGTTGTTCAGATGAAAATACGTTTAGTCATTCATAAACTTAATTGCATATAACAGATTTTCAATTTTCTCGCAAGGAAGTTCAATTCAAAATACCAAAGTACATTACATATTATATATTGTGTATAATGGATTGAAGTTTTGCAGCTAAAGTTAAAATTCTTGCCAGACAATTGAAAATGTGATATATGCAAATATGTTTATTAATGACTAAACTTCTTTTCATCTGGACAACCTTTTTGAGAATGACTGTATATGAAAGAAGAAATGAACAATGTCAACTCTTTAGAATATGATCAATCTTTAATGTTAATTATACTTGAAATGAAATGTCAATGTTATTTTGAACAATAAAAATACTTGATGAAATAAATGTGTATGTTCATGTGTCAATGTGATTTTAGTGAGAAAAATCGACTTGAATATTCCTATACATAAAAGGAGTCTGATGCGTTGTAAAAGGATCACAAACTAGTCATTATACTTACCATAAGTAAAAATAAAATAAAAATGGGAAATACATGAGGATAGATAGATTAATGCTGCGATCCCAAATAAGTGCTACGATGTTAGATCCGATCGCCGATCGCCGATCGCCGATCGCCGATCGCCGTTCTCATCCCCGATACGATCGCCGATCCTCGATCCTCCGTTCCCCGATCCCCGATCCCCGATCGCCGATCCCCGATCGAGTGGCGTTCGAGTCGATCGAGTGGTGCATATCCATCGACTCGATTATTGACCAGTATGATTGAGAGATCCGGCAAACTGCCTCAAACCCCCGAAAGTCGACAGCTATGTGGAGGAAATATTTGACTCAGTTGAGAAATCCTACGGCCGAGACGCCGATAGCCATTTGTCTAAGACCCAGTCCCGACTATGCAACGTGATGGGACCACTGGGAAGGCTTTGGCTTAACCTTGAAAAGATCAGGACTGGGGATTCAAGCGATGAGCTTGACCTATTCGGCTGTTTGAGACTTATAGAGCAGTCTGTCACTCTAATCGGCCAGGCTAACGTGTCATTGACATATGCTCGCCGACTGAACGTCCTTGGTCGCCTCACAGGCGATCAGAGAAAAGCCAAAAAGCTACTAGGTAAACATGAGGAATGCCTGGATTCCCAGAAGTCACTATTTGGGAAAAAATTTTATAAGGCTCTCTGTAAAGTCACCAAAATAAGGAAAGCGTCCAAAGAAATAGTGCAAAATGGGATTTTCATGCAAAATTTTGCATAAAAACTGGTTTTTGACCTTATTTTTAAGTGCAAAACGGGATTTATAACCAAAATTTTGCATAAAAACCGGTTTTTGAACTTATTTTTAAGTGCAAAACGGGATTTTCATCCAAAATTTTGCATAAAACAGGTTTTTGACCTTCTTTTTAAGTGCAAAACGGGATTATTATCCAAAATTTTGCATGAAAACCGGTTTTTGACCTTATTTTTAAGTGCAAAACGAGATTTTCATCAAAACTTTTGCATAAACACCGGTTTTTGACCTTATTTTTAAGTGCAAAATT
>JALIZF010000518.1:0-25626 GCA_029948255.1 Telmatactis stephensoni | reverse complement strand
AAAATTCGAAAATCTCACAAAAAGTCAAATTTGCATTTTCCTGCAAATTTGCATTTTTCGTCAAAATACTATTTCCGATAGGAACGTGAAATTTTTGATGAAAATCGCGTTTGTACTTGAAAATAAGGTGAAAAATAAATGTACTTACGAAAATTCGAAAATCTCGCAAAAAGTCAAAGTAGCATTTTCCGGAAAATTTGCATTTTTCTTCAAAATGCCATTTTATCGATAGGAACGTGAAATTTTTGATGAAAATCGCGTTTTGTACTTGAAAATAAGGTCAAAAATACATGTACTTACGAAAAATTCAAAAATCTCGCAAAAAGTCAAATTTGCATTTTTCGATAATTTGCATTTTTCGTCAAAATGCTATTTTGCCGATTGCAACGTGAAATATTTGATGAAAATCGCGTTTTGTACTTGAAAATAAGGTCAAAAATACATGTACTTACGAAAAATTCGAAAATCTCGCAAAAAATCAAATTTGCATTTTTCGGCCAATTTGCATTTTTCGTCAAAATGCTATTTTTCCGATAGCAACGTTAAATTTTTGATGAAAATCTCGTTTTGTACTTGAAAATAAGGTCAAAAATACATGTACTTACGAAAAATCCGAAAATCTCGCAAAAACTCAAATTTGCATTTTTCGGCAAATTTGCATTTTTCGAAAAAATGCTATTTTTCCGATAGGTACGTGAAGTGTTTGATGAAAATAGCGTTTTGTACTTGAAAATAATGTCAAAACGGACTTTTTGAGAGAAAAATCCGAAAATCTCGCGAAAAGTCAAATTTGCATTTTTCGACAATTTGCATTTTTCGTCAAAATGCTATTTTTCCGATAGCAATGTGAAATTTTTGATGAAAATCGCATTTTGTACTTGAAAATAAGGTCAAAAATACATGTACTTACGAAAAATTCGAAAATCTCGCAAAAATTCAAACTTGCATTTTTCGGCAAATTTGCATTTTTCGTCAAAATGCTATTTTCCGATAGGAACGTGAAATTTTTGATGAAAATCGAGTTTTGTACTTGAAAATAACGGTCAAAAATATATGTACTTACGAAAAATCCGAAAATCTCGCAAAAGTCAAATTTGCATTTTTCGGCACATTTGCATTTTTTTCGTCAAAATTACTATTTTTCCGATAGCAACGTGAAATGTTTGATGAAAAATCGCGTTTTGTACTTGAAAATAAGTCAAAATAAATGTACTTTACGAAAAATTCGAAAATCTCGAAAAATCAAATTTGCATTTTTCGGTCAATTTGCATTTTCGTCAAAATGCTATTTGTCCGATAGCAACGTTAAATTTTGATGAAAATCGCGTTTGTACTTGAAAATAAGGTCAAAAATACATGTACTTACGAAAAATCCGAAAATCTCGCAAAAAGTCAAATTTGCATTTTTCGTCAAATTTGCATTTTTCGAAAAAATGCTATTTTTCCGATAGCAACGTGAAGTTTTTGATGAAAATAGCGTTTTGTACTTGAAAATAATGTCAAAACGGACTTTTTGTGACGAAAAATCCGAAAATCTCGCAAAAACTCAAATTTGCATTTTTCGGCAATCTGCATTTTTCGTCAAAATGCTATTTTTCCGATAGCAACGTGAATTTGATGAAAAGCGTTTTGTACTTGAAAATAATGTCAAAACGGACTGTACTTACGAAAAATCGAAAATCTCGCAAAAAGTCAAATTTCATTTTTCGCAATTTGCATTTTTTCGTCAAAATGCTATTTTTCCGATAGGAACGTGAAATTTTCGATGAAAATCGAGTTTTGTACTTGAAAATAAGGTCAAAAATATATGTACTTACGAAAAATCGAAAATCTCGCAAAAAGTCAAATTTGCATTTTTCGGCAATTTGCATTTTTCGTCAAAATGCTATTTTTCCGATAGCAACGTAAATTTTTGATGAAAATCTCGTTTTGTACTTGAAAAAAGGTCAAAAATACATGTACTTACGAAAAATCGAAAATCTCGCAAAAATCAAATTTGCAGTTTTCGGCAAATTTGCATTTTTCGAAAAAATGCTATTTTTCCGATAGCAACGTTAAAGTGCCTATGAAATGAAATCGTCAGACAAAAGATATATGCATCTTTTTTAAACCTTTTGAGTTTTCGAATTGTTTTTCAAAATTTCATCGAAATTGATCTAGGGAAAGTATACTTTTTCGCGGCTTGAATAATGGTTGGTCGGCTTGGAAATTTGAGACATTCTGTGCTCGGCCAAAAGCGACCTTGTGACGTCATCAGTTGTGTTCATGCCAGAGTCTAATAAAAATGGCTGCTTGTCACCAGCGTAAAAGAAGAGTTAGTGGCAAATTCTGTGTCGCTGGAGGCCCAGGAAACGTCAGTTGTACCAATAATAGTTCGATGCCAAACATCTCAATGCATATGTTCCCTTCACATGAAGCTACTCGTAGAAAATGGACGAAATTCGTGCAAAGGCATCGACCATCATTTAGGCCGACGAAATCATCGGTGCTGTGCTCGGTGCACTTTAGTCAAGATTGCTATTCTCGTCGAATAGATCTACTTGGCAGTGAAAGTCAGGCTGATTTATCTAATATCGCATCGACCAGGCGTTTAAACAAGGGTGCCGTTCCAACAATCGATACAGCGATTACTCCATTGCCAAATAATTCTAACTTGTCTCGTCGCGACAAGAAGAAGGTGAGAACTAGCATGTGTTTGCATTGACCATTTGCGTGTGGTCTTCGATGAATGCTGTTAGACTTTAACTTATTGTTTCCTTTAGATCATGAAAGAGGCTTTGAAAGATGATGCTGAAGGAACCGAAGAAGGAGAAGGAAAGTCTGAGGAAGATAAATTACAATCTGAAACCGAACGAATGCACGATCAACCTGAGCAACCACCTGTTGAAGCCGAAGGACCGTCGGAAGAGTGTTGTTCGCAGTGCTCAAAGAAATCAAAAGTCATTCGAAGAGTTCAAAAGAGTAACAGCTATTTGAGACGAAGAGTACGCCAGTTGAAAGAAAGAAACACAGATGTAAGTTTTCCCCTTCAATACTTAGAAGAACGGTATTCTGCCTTTCCATTACCGATCGCTATAAGCTTATATATTAAGAGGAGATTTTTTTCAATGACGAGCAATAATGGCGAAAAAGTGCCAAAAGCTAGACCTTCGTGCGAGTTTAATCCAAATTTTCGTTCTGGATTAACACTTTAATTCAACTTTCATTGGCCAAAAACTACTTACAAAACAACTTTCTTATAGGAATGGTTTTAGTCTTGTACAAAAGCTATTCTTCAACTCAGGAGTTTTTGTCGTTCAATGCTCGAACTTTGATAAAAATTCCCCTCTTAAGCTTAATCTTTAAGTGCTTATGGTATTTTCAATATTTTGCAGTTCGATGATGGAGATACTACGGAAAGTTCAGGTCATGAATACCACGATATGATTAACGAGAAACCGATGGAGAATAAAGAAAACATCAGAAATTACGGGCTGGAAACAGAGACAGAGACAGAGACAGAGACGGAAAACCGAAGGTGATGCTGAGTGGAAATATGAAGACGCTGGGTGTACAACAGATGACGATGATACAGCACAAAAATGCTGATAGCACTGTTAGGTATGAATATAATAATAATAGATCGATTTCGATGACGAACAATATGCTATAATGGCTATTTAATAGTCTTAATTTATGCATAAGGGTTTTCAAGTTGTCGCAGAATATTATGCACCTGTCAATATTAGCCCCAAGGCGGGGGGAAAGGGGGTGAGGACAGGGGATTTTTTTGCTATCTTAAATTGTCTAGAGAATAAAGAAATGTACCGGTAACATGATGGAATTTGACATGCAGGCACTTGGGCACTTGGCACTTGGGAGTGGGGAATTTGACTTTAAAATCAACAGAAACGTCCCTGGGTATTCCCAGCTCCCTCCCCTGGGGCTAAAACATTGACTGGTGCAAAAACCTGTTCCATCTTTTTTTTCTCTGATGTTTACTCGCTGCAAAATAGGTCATTCTTGACTTGCTTTTAAGTGGGGTATATTGCAAATTTGGATAGTTGAGAATTATTTATAAATGTCAAAATCCCATTAGATAAATTTCATTGCTCATTTTGTGATTCATCATTGCTTGGTAAGCATTTGGGTATTGACCCTATCACTATAACTCCCATTTTAATCAAAGTAATAGATTTCCATCTCTTGAGTAATAGTTTGTTCTTTGTTCTTACAATGTAGTGTGGAACCTGGTACCCCATCTCACAAGGAGCCAAAGTTTGTGGTGTTTTATACAATGTTGTATAATCTATTTACGATGTTTTGCTTTAATTGTAAAGCTGAAAATCCCAAAGTTACTATGAAAAAGAATGGGACAATGGTGACCGTAGTACAAACTTGCCAAAATTGTGCTGGAAACCAGTTCACTTGGCAAAGCCAGCCATATATCCTTGGAAGATATCCTGCAGGAAATATAATGCTAAGTTTTGGGATATTGATGGCTGGTGCCTCTGCAAGCAAAGTTCTCCAATTTTGTAAGCATATGGGACTATCAGCTATAACCCTCAGAACATACTTCATCCATCAAAAGAAGTTCCTCTTCCCATCAATTCTCAACCATTGGGAAGCATATAAGTCAAAACTAGTCCAGCAGTTGAAACAAACAAAGGATTTGGTATGGAGTGGTGATGGGAGATTCGACTCCATGGGCCATAGTGCGAAATATGGTGTTTATACCATGTTTTCATCGACTATCAATAAAATTGTACACTTTGAGCTATTGCAGGTAATTACATGTAGGTCACAATAATATGATTAGTACAAACACTAAAGCATGCACAAAGTAACACTATTAAAGTGGTGAATAGCACTATTTGTATAGTGGTACTTAATATGTATTACCGGTATGTCACTTTAGTGTTTGTACTTTGTCTAGTGTTTATACAAATAAGATTGCAGAATTGTCCTGAGGAAATAGAGTGATCTTCCTTTGCCTGTGAAAAAATTGATAAACTAATAGATAGTAATAGACTCAGCTCTAAGCCCATTGTTTTCTTTTGTTCTTTATCATCTAGTACAATCTACATCATAGTATTTCTCCCCGGGGGGGGGGGGGGGATTGGGACTCCTATATATAAGAGGATGAGGATGCTCATTGGAAATTTTGAAAATGACCCCTAAAAGGTACCTGAGTGGGAGTGGCAACAATTCATTTCAATTTTAAAAGGTACCAATTCAAAAACAATAATAAAGAATTAAGGTAATGAAACACTTTGTTATCAATGTGCTTTGAAAATTCAATTCAGATCATCGAAATCGTCCCTTTCATGCTTATTTTAGGTAGTTTATTTACCCCAAAACAGCCCCTAAAAGGTACCAGCTTGTCTCTGGTAGTCCAATTAAGTCTGAGACACCCTAAAAGGTACCAGATTGCAGATTTTGACCCCTAAAAGGTACGACGAGCATCCCCGTCCATTTACGATCGGGGTTCCCCCCCCCCCCCCGGAGTATTTCTGTCACATGCAAAGAAAACCACTGTATAATCATACCTTATAGAACAAAATTTAGGGAAATAAAATTTAACCAAGGACAAAATTGAGGCACAACATAACAAAACATTGTATATGTGTTTATTCCATTGTTTTCTTTACTATAGGCAAATCAAACTGGAAGTAGCCAGGCAATGGAACTAGCAGGGGCAAAGAAATGTTTTAGCCACTTGTTGTCACTTGGTCTCCAAATCAAGGTCTTCATTTCAGATACGCACCTTGGGATTGCCAAGTGGATAAGAGAGCATCAACCATCTACAAGTCATTTTTATGATATCTGGCATGTTGCCAGATCTATCACCAAAAAATTGCAAAAAGCAGGTAAAGAAAAGAGTTTTGAGCTTATCAAAGACTGGATAAAAAGCGTCAGAACCCACTTGTATTGGTGTGCAACAAGCACAAAAAAGGGTTTCCAGTCTATGATACTTGCCAAATGGAAGTCCTTTATGCTTCATGTTGCAAACAAACATGATAACCACCCAGACCCATTGTTTAAAAAGTGTGCACATGATGCTAACATTCAGCCCAGAAAATGGATTAAGATAGGTACAGTACTTGTTAACCTGTACTATTCAAAAGTGACCTTTCCCCATATATACACCTATTTCAAAAGGTTGCCCTTGGTTTTGTGACATACTGCATATTGAATACCAAGACTGAAATGTATTTCAAACAACAATTACAAGAGGTGGTAACTGCATTGATTCTCTATGCCTTTCATTTAGAATCGAAGCAGACATCTTGCCAATTTTCTTGTATATTATTTTAGGCATGAAACATAATAAATTTAATTGCATGGTTCATTTCGGTTTTGGTATACAGTATACAATATGCAAGAAAACCAACTAACCATTTGTGGAATAGGTATACCTGTAGGGCATCATTAATTCATTTTCTTTTTCATTGAAATATATTGGTGTATTATTTCAGGAACCAAAACATATGAAAAACTATACTCAATACTGATGAATAAAAGAATCCTAAATGATATCAGACTACTGTCCTCGGATGCACAAACCAGCTGCCTTGAAGGGTTTCATTCAACCCTAAATCACTTCCACCCCAAAATGCTGTGCTTTTCTTGGCTTGGAACATATTGCAGGTATATGCTTTGATTATTCAATTAAACCTTATTGGAATTTTGCAGTGTTGTGTCTGTTTGCATCCTGGAAGATTAGCTGTGTGCAAAAGAAATGCCTTTCTACACTAGATATAAAATGCAGCCATTACAAATTATTATTCAATTTTAACAGGCACATCTTGGCCAGTCTTCATTTCAATGAAAATGTTAAGAGAGAAGCAAGAAAAACCAAAGAAGGAAAGACCTGTTACAAAGTTACTTGGCCAAAGTTTAAAGGAAGTTGTAAGAGAAGTATCAGTTGCTCACACACATAGTAAGTCCAGCTACTATGACATTTCACAGAAAGAACTAATGCACTGCTGGTTATTCTTGAGGTCAAAAACAAGCATGCACAAGCTTTACATTGTACAAAACTTTGTTCTTGTAGTGGAGTATTTGAGTGGTTTTCATGACTTTGAAAAAGTAGTGTTGACATATTTGCATGAAATGGCACAAATGAAAGTACTCAGTTTTTCACAGTAACTGATAAATAATAACAGTAGCTTCCAAATGAATTGCAAAACATATGCACAAGGAGTATAACAAAGCCTGATGGCATTTTGACCCCCATTTATACAGGAGGTTGAAATGTCATCATGCTGGGGCTTACTGCTATTATTTACTCAGTCACTTCTTTCTAGTAAGAAAAATATATCAATGTGTTTAAATTGGCTTTCATAATACATGAAACAAAGTGTACTAGCCAGAGCGTAATGGTCAGATCAATACAATAAGAAACAAAGGAATCTGATTGAAATAGTGCCAAATAACGTAAAATGTGTATTCATGGGTTTATGAAAACCACTGTGTTAACTGTCTTTTTTTCCAGATTATGTTGCTGATATCAGGAAGACACTCTTCACCATGTTTGCGGATGCTCGCAGTCAACAGCTTAAGAAGTATGAGGCACTGATACCAGAGCCATTGAATAGACAATTTTCCAACAAAATAAGCAAAGAAGAGGCTGTGAACCGCAAACAACAGAGAAACAAGTTGAGAACACAGTTGTTTCCTGAAGGTACATGAAAAGACAATTTATTACTTATACTCATATTATATGAAAAATGTACAGTGTAAGTGACACAAATGTGAACTTTGTATATTGAAAAACTGATGTCAAAGTACAGCTGTCTAAAAATATAAAATAGAAACACTAGTCATAAAATGTTCTTATAAAAATTGTAATTACATGTATAATGTCAAGAAATAAAATTGGTAAATTGTATAGGGCAATGTAAATAACAGAGACATAAATCTGATGAAAAGTTTATATTATTAAAAAATATTATTAGCAATTTAATCTAAAAAAAAACTGAATAACAAATTGAAAGTGAAGACTTTTTCAATTTCAATTTGTTACCAAAATTTTCATCTTTATTTGATGAAGAAAAAACAATAATAAATAATTTTCATCTTCATTTGATAAAGAAAAACAATAAAATAATAAATATTAATAATAAATAATTTCCATCTTTATTTGATGAAGAAAAACAAATAATTTTCATCTTCATTTGATAAAGAAAAACAATAAAATAATAAATATTAAAAATAAATAATTTTCATCTTTATTTGATGAAGAAAAACAATAAAATAATAAATATTAATGATAAATAATTAATTAAATACCTAAATATTTCATTTGCAATAACAAACTGTGAGTCCTTTTTGAATGATATTTTTTCTCGTTTTTCAGCTAAAGAACAAGAACAGTTGAAGTCAAATTTAGAGAAACAAGCTCCTCCTGCACCAAAGAAAAGGGCACCTTGTTGCAAAACTTGTCACCAGCCGATGAAGGGCCATTCGAAAAGAACTTGCCAGTCATTGGAAATTAATAATTCTTGATACAATAAAATGCTATTTTAGTCATCTCTTTCTCTAGACGTGGCATATCCTGTGACGTTGTGAGACGTTATTCGTGTTCTAATGTTATTATATATACAGGCTGGGAGAGGTCTTGCACTCTCCCATCCCAAATAGCCACACACCCATCTTATAAGCCATCTGTATGCAGTTGCTCTGAGGAATCTATATATATATAATAAGAGAAGTAACCATATTAGCTGGCTGTTTGATTTTTCTTGGAGTGGAGAGAAAAACATTTTACTTACTCATTTTCTGAGCGACCCTGTTGTCGCTGATAGCGTCTTCCATGTTTGTCTTTATAGAGTGGGGCAACGTGCTTTAAGACAGTGGGGTTGGTCATGGCTTCAAAGTCTGGATTACTTGTAATACACTGTATATCATCCTTTCCTTCAAAAGAGAGAAGTCTCAAAACAGGCTCGAGTTCTTTGCAGCATCGATACTCCAAGGCGGAATCCAACAGAGATGTATCACAGCAATGGCATTTACACCTGATAGTAACAGAGTGACACATGAATGAAGGAAAAAGTGATAGTAATTTATGCTCAATAACTTGTGAATTATCAGTGATACAAATAAAATCGAGTTACTATGACAGAACACGTGAAATTTTGTTTTGTTGTTTTTCTACTTTCTTTATTTTTGTATTTCATTTATGTTATTTCTGGTTTGTCTAATTAAGTTGTGGGAAAAAAAAGATCGTCATGAAGAGGACTTTTCATCAAAATTAAGTTATCCAACACGAAAAAAACTGTACAAACACTTGTACAGAAAGCTAAATTAATTTATAAGAAACGAAAATTCTCACTGCGAGCCATTCCTCTATGTTCTATCAAGCAAACAAAAACGGGAATCAATATTGTGCTCACCAAGTTTCAACAGGATCTGTTTTATTATAGCGTCTTTCCAAAGTTTCAGGCGCTAAACCATCTTCATCGTCATTGCCATTTTGGCCGTCGCTCTACTCGTCGTCTGCAAGTGGGTCATCTACGTACGGAGTAAAAACGCTTTCCATCTCGTTATCTTCTGAAAATATCGAATCTCTATCTTCCTCAGATGAAGATGAAGACGAAGGAGTATGGGATTCACTTTCGGACATATTTAAAACAAATTAGAACAGATTAAAACAACAGACCTGGATTTAAAACAACCGGGCAAAGCGTCCAAACACAACTGATGACGTCACTCGGTACCAGGCTCCTGTCTAAATTTTTATTGAGAAATCGCGTTTTTTGAGATCAAAAAAATTAAAGTTCTTTTGAGATATGCCAAATTATTTTTTTGAAAAACTCAAGCTATTTAAGGCCTGGGTTTGACCTTGGGAATAGACCCCCCACGTAGCTCATGGTCACGCGCGTTTTGTGAAGAATTTTCAAAATGGCGGATGACGTTGTATGCATAAAGATCTACTTCGAGCTAACGTTATCTGGCTCTTCTTCGATGTACCCTCGAAATTAGACTTTTAAAGGACTATGGAAGCTCGTTCCATCGAGCTACCTGTTAATAAGCTCAATCGAAGGTGAGTGTGTTATGTAATTGGTTCATTAAGCTTAATTTTGACCGTTAAATTCTTAGTTAAGTCTTAAGCTTAAGTGAAGACTTAAGTTTACATTTGTATGGCCTTGAGACATTTTAACTTAAAGCTTATTATACAATAACGAACTACAGAACTTGCTTGCAGACGAGGATCATCTTATTTAGTTTGAAAGATTTTTAAGGGTACGGTGTTTTGCAATTCAAATACACGCATAATTGTCTAATTTCTCTCCGCGAGGAGTGTAATCCATAAGTTTTATTGGCCAGGGGTATTTAAACTTAAGATACATTTCATTTTAAGACTTAATTACCAGTTAACGATTATTCCTTGCTCAATGTATATATTTTTTAGTTTTATTAACACCATTGCAAAGGCAAGATATGTATAGTGTATACAAATATAGCAGGGAAGGTCGAGAGAACAAAACAAATAGTTTTGCTCGAAGTATGCATAAAGTCGTGTATCTTGCAGGAAATAGGTTAACATTGAACAAAATTATGTACAACCGTGAATAGGCCTATATATACATGTACTAATTACATTTGATATAAGTTATTTTATACTTGTGTAATACTGTTTCAATTCTGTTCTAGTGGACCTGTTAGATCCATTATCTAATCTATTCTAATTTATATAATGTAGGTTTGAATGACAAATCAGCTAGACTACAAATGTACAGTTATCTTCCAAGATGCTAGTAATTTTAGGGCAACCTTCTGTTGATGAACCACTTTTTGCAGTTCTGGTATCTCCCTATAACTGTTTGGATTAGGTAAGCTTCCAGTTTTACAAAACCTTTGTTTTTCCCACTCTTTGATAGATTGCCTACATTCGTTGACAACCTTTAAGACTGCTGTTTGAATGTTGGCCAGTTGACTTTCATATTTAGTCTTGTAGTATCTAGAGTTCTTGTTTCTTTTAAAATTACTTCTTAGTCTCTCAAGTTCTTTGATCTCAGGTAAATCACCAAGCACAATTTGCAGGGCTTTTGTTGTTTTTGATGCATCAGTTAATTTGTTGTCAAAAACAATACTGATGGTGTCTGTACTCCCTTCATTACTGCTACCTGCCTCAACTTCACCTTTCTCCTTTATTACTACAGTGCTATCTAAAAACATTGTACAATGTATGGCAGTATTAAAAGGCAATATAATACAACTGCACACTTTATGACAGTATGTTTTTCAAATTTTTGACTGAAATGTACCTGTCTGATCTACATGAATGCCAGGGTGTTCTGGCTGTGTCTCTTGGTCTAGTACTGCAACCTCACTGTCCTCTATAAGAATTATAAGTCTAGTTTAAGACCTTGACAATGTGGTATACTTAATGATTGAGTATATTTTGATAAGAATTTTTGACTGAAATGTACCTGTCTGATCTACATGAATGCCAGGGTGTTCTGGCTGTGTCTCTTGGTCTAGTACTGCAACCTCACTGTCCTCTATAAGAATTATAAGTCTAGTTTAAGACCTTGACAATGTGGTATACTTAATGATTGAGTATATTTTGATAAGAATTTTTGACTGAAATGTACCTGTCTGATCTACATGAATGCCAGGGTGTTCTGGCTGTGTCTCTTGGTCTAGTACTGCAACCTCACTGTCCTCTATAAGAATTATAAGTCTAGTTTAAGACCTTGACAATGTGGTATACTTAATGATTGAGTATATTTTGATAAGAATTTTTGACTGAAATGTACCTGTCTGAACTACAGGAATGCAAGGGTGTTCTGGCTGTGTCTCTTGGTCTAGTACTGCAACACCACTGTCTTCTATAAGAATTATAAGTCTAGTTTAAGACCTTGACAATGTGGCATACTTAATGATTGAGTATATTTTGATAAGAATTTTTGACTGAAATGTACCTGTCTGAACTACAGGAATGCAAGGGTGTTCTGGCTGTGTCTCTTGGTCTAGTACTGCAACACCACTGTCTTCTATAAGAATTATAAGTCTAGTTTAAGACCTTGACAATGTGGCATACTTAATGATTGAGTATATTTTGATAAGAATTTTTGACTGAAATGTACCTGTCTGATCTACATGAATGCCAGGGTGTTCTGGCTGTGTCTCTTGGTCTAGTACTGCAACCTCACTGTCTTCTATAAGAATTATAAGTCTAGTTTAAGAACTTGACATTGTGGTTGATTACAGTAAATACATATTTTGATAAGAATTTTTGACTGAAATGTACCTGTCTGATCTACATGAATGCCAGGGTGTTCTGGCTGTGTCTCTTGGTCTAGTACTGCAACCTCACTGTCCTCTATAAGAATTATAAGTCTAGTTTAAGACCTTGACAATGTGGTATACTTAATGATTGAGTATATTTTGATAAGAATTTTTGACTGAAATGTACCTGTCTGAACTACAGGAATGCAAGGGTGTTCTGGCTGTGTCTCTTGGTCTAGTACTGCAACACCACTGTCTTCTATAAGAATTATTTAAATCCAGTTTAAGAATTTGGTAATATGGTATACTAATGTATATGTACATGTACTTGAATACAATGTATTTACATTGTATTATGATTGTTGACTTTTGTGTACCTGTCTGAGCTATGTGAATAGAAAAGTATTCTTGTGTCTCTCTATCTACATGTCCTGCAACACTGTCTTCTATAAGAATAAGGAAAGAAAAGAAAGATCAATATTTGATAGACTTGGCAAACTTATGATCATAATTTGTGTGAAGTGACATTATAAAATCAATCACAGGGAGACAACCCACAATGATTATTGTACACACATATGCAGTATATCTTATTATTATTAGGTAATATTGGTAACTATTTTATATACAGCAAAGATGCAATGCATGTAATATCCATCCATATTACTTCCCTATTCATGGTTCTGAGTCAAACAGCACAGTAGCAAGCCAATCAATATTGCAGCAGCAGTTTTTCCAGGGGAATTAAAACTTTGCAATTCTCTTTTTTTAACAAGAAAGCAAACAATGAAAGCAATCTATAATTTTTAGTGATCACAGTTTTACTTAATTATATTCTGAGGGCTAGCTAGCTAATTTGTTGAGCTTGTGGGAAATACAGCATGATAACAAAGTGAAGTCAGAACCATGTATTGGTTTCCCCAAACTGCTATACATAACATAACATTATTTTTATTAATGTTTGCACATACATTTTAGTTGTGTTCTGATTTTGTCACCATAATTTAAGGCTAATTTATGTTACTAAATATCATTGTATAATAAGTAAATGCATAAACATGTTTACAATATACATTTACAATGTTTTTCTCACTATGGTGTTGAATATTACCATTCACATGTTTGTTCTTCCTTTGGTATACTGTTTTCCCTTCTTTGTTCCTCAGTTTTAGAACTGGCAGCACCTCTGGGTTGGATGAAGATAGTTCTTCCCACATTTCACCGATCTCTTGCTGTACAGATTTGATTGATGTGGATCTGAAGTGTTTGATGCCAGGGCCACATGCTTTGCATTTCTCAGTTGTTGGACCATCATAGAACTCCACTGAGCCATCCTCTGTCCAATTCCACCAATCCCCAGGGCCAGGTTCGAGATAGTCTGGTATTCGTTGGAGATGGGCTTGCCATAGTCGTGACTTCTTGTGGAGGATTTTGGCATCGATGATAGTGTTTGATGGCAATGGTAGGTTTTTAGCAATCCTAGAAATTTCATTCTCTTGCTTAGTGACAGCAGATATTTCCCCTTGAACAGCATCTTCTGCTTGAACATGTAAGAATGTGTTGGGAATAAGATCCTCAGGATGTTTGCTCCACGTCTTCTTTGCTATGTCTCCAATCTTGTTGAAAAACCTTTCAAAAAGCTCTGCATTTATGGACTTGAGGCAAATCATTCTATAGATAAGGGCAGAATGGTCAATGATTTGATGATAATAGATTCCCTGTAGCTTTCTTGTAGTCATGCTTTTGACAGGGGAAAGGACTGAGTTTACTGCAAGGGCATGGCGGAATGAAAGATTGAATAATCTGAGGACCTGTCTTGAGGGTTGTCCAATACACACGAATCGAGTCGATTCGTAAATGGTGGTTTACGATTCGTAACAGATTGTGAACTTCATTGAATGCATTGCAGACAGTACAGGTTATTGATATGCATAAAACATGAATAATTACACCAAGGGATAATGAATATTTACGTAATGGTAAAGATGGTTTGCGAATGGCATCTCATTATCGATTCGTTTAAATGGATTGTGCATTCCTGTGTTGCGCACATGCGCAGATGGGCATATAGTGGACTTAGACTCTGGCAGACTCAAAGCTGCTCGAAGGGGGCCTGTCGATTCGTACGATTCGATCGATTCGTACGAATCGTCAAAGGGGTTTACGAATCGTGCATCTCATTATCGATTCGTGTAAATGGTTAGCGCATGTTGTTGGGATTCCTGTGTCGCGCACATGCGCAGATGGGCATATAGTGGACTTAGACTCTGGCAGACTCAAAGCTGCTCGAAGGGGGCCTGTCGATTCGTACGAATCGATCGAATCGTACGAATCGTCAAAGGGGTTTACGAATCGTGCATCTCATTATCGATTCGTGTAAATGGTTAGCGCATGTTGTTGGGATTCCTGTGTCGCGCACATGCGCAGATGGGCATATAGTGGACAGACTCTGGCAGACTCAAAGCTGCTCGAAGGGGGCCTGTCGATTCGTACGATTCGATCGATTCGTACGAATCGTCAAAGGGGTTTACGAATCGTGCATCTCATTATCGATTCGTGTAAATGGTTAGCTTATGTTGTTGGGATTCCTGTGTCGCGCACATGCGCAGATGGGCATATAGTGGACTTAGACTCTGGCAGACTCAAAGCTGCTCGAAGGGGGCCTGTCGATTCGTACGATTCGATCGATTCGTACGAATCGTCAAAGGGGTTTACGAATCGTGCATCTCATTATCGATTCGTGTAAATGGTTAGCGCATGTTGTTGGGATTCCTGTGTCGCGCACATGCGCACATGGGCATATAGTGGACTTAGACTTTGGCAGACTCAAAGCTGCTCGAAGGGGGCCTGTCGATTCGTACGATTCGATCGATTCGTACGAATCGTCAAAGGGGTTTACGAATCGTGCATCTCATTATCGATTCGTGTAAATGGTTAGCTTATGTTGTTGGGATTCCTGTGTCGCGCACATGCGCAGATGGGCATATAGTGGACTTAGACTTTGGCAGACTCAAAGCTGCTCGAAGGGGGCCTGTCGATTCGTACGATTCGATCGATTCGTACGAATCGTCAAAGGGGTTTACGAATCGTGCATCTCATTATCGATTCGTGTAAATGGTTAGCGCATGTTGTTGGGATTCCTGTGTTGCGCACATGCGCACATGGGCATATAGTGGACTTAGACTCTGGCAGACTCAAAGCTGCTCGAAGGGTGCCTGTCGATTCGTACGATTCGATCGATTCGTACGAATCGTCAAAGGGGTTTACGAATCGTGCATCTCATTATCGATTCGTGTAAATGGTTAGCGCAAGTTGTTGGGATTCCTGTGTCGCGCACATGCGCAGATGGGTATATAGTGGACTTAGACTCTGGCAGACTCAAAGCTGCTCGAAGGGGGCCTATCGATTCGTACGATTCGATCGATTCGTACGAATCGTCAAAGGGGTTTACGAATCGTGCATCTCATTATCGATTCGTGTAAATGGTTAGCGCATGTTGTTGGGATTCCTGTGTTGCGCACATGCGCAGATGGGCATATAGTGGACTTAGACTTTGGCAGACTCAAAGCTGCTCGAAGGGGGCCTGTCGATTCGTACGATTCGATCGATTCGTACGAATCGTCAAAGGGGTTTACGAATCGTGCATCTCATTATCGATTCGTGTAAATGGTTAGAATAAGTTAAATTTTGCGCTGAATTGGTTTTAGTGGAACTGACCGACTTGAGTAAAGCATGTTAACCATCTGGGATTTTGATGTGTGGTACGTATCGAATTTATAAGATTATTAAGCTACCTAAGTTTACAGTGACACTCTAACCGTGAACACTTGGTTCTTTTTTAAAACTGTTTTTAACATGCATTCCTTGAGAGAATGAACTAGAATTTAGTTTCATTTTGATCACATAGTATATTTCAGCTAATCTATTAAATAAAGTCAAGTGTTCATGGTTTGAGTGTCCTCACTGTTAGCTTAAGTTAATAAGCTTATATTAAAGTTTGTTTTTGTAGAAAAGAAATTTAAATTGATTTATAAGTTGTTGAAAACGTTAGATATCGAAATTATTTGTCAAAATAGTCTGCTTTTGGAGACGTAACGAGTTTGAAGGCGCAGTAATGTGAAAATGAAAATCACTCATCTTGTATCGTAATACGTCTCTCGTTGCGAAACGAGACAGCTTGAAGCGTGATATTACCTGTGAAAGATTTCTTGCGAAAAACATTCGTGGTCACAGGTCTCGTGCTGTTGTCAATGAATACATCAAGAAAGGAAATTTTGTTGTTAATTTCTCTTTCCATGGTGAACTTGATGTTGGGATGCCTGGAGTTGATGAAATCAAAAAACACAAGTGCATCTTGTTCACTGTCAAAAATGCAGAATGTATCATCGACATAGCGACGGTAGAATCTTAGAAAATCAAACTTTTCGACACGCGTACGTGAACATCTTCGCACGGATAGGGCGTCACATATATATAAACACCTAGATAGCTCGGAGTCGTGCAGAAGCCTTGCTAATAAGGAATGCTTTGTAATTATATAGACCACGCTGCTTATGAATTTTCTTTAAAACTCAAAGAAGCGTTACATATTAGTTGGTTGAAACCATCTCTGAACCAACAAGTAAAACATATTAATTTACAATTAATACAATAGCCCTTCTTTCTTATTGTTTGTTTAACTTATATATAGGTTATGTTCTTTGTTAATCTCCACTACTGAAGATGGCAAATGTTAGTTGCCGAAACATGTTTAGTAAAAAAGACAAATGACATGAAGTTGAGATCTGTTGTATCTTATTTAAAATTCTAAGAAAGGAAACAGTTCCAAAACTTTAATATTTTCAAACAAGTCAAATAAAGCATTTCAACAGCTTTATATTGCAGAAGAGCATATTTTGATTTTTTGTCTTCTCTATATTTGGGATATCTTGGATTGTTTTTGTGGCTGTTGTTGTTATTTTTCTTCTTTAGTTAATTAATATTTAGACTAGAATGACACATTAGGTGAATATTGTCTCTTCCAGTTTATGTCTGATAACATGGTTTAATAGGAGGCAGCATGGCCTAGTGGTCAGAGCGTTGGTCTCGCAATCTGGCGTTTCCAGGTTCGTACATACATACATGCATGATTGAGACTCCCTCAACAGGGCTTTTCAGCTAAATTTACAAATCCTAACTAAATCATATAAATCAAACATAAATGGATTAAGAATCCCAACTGGCAAGGAGGCAAACCAGTTGGCTATATTACAAACATGGCCGAGAAACTGAATTTGAACTAATCGAAATCGGAACAAAGTCAGTCTCAGCTAGTGGCCAGAGCGGGAATCGAACCTGGGACCGCCAGATTGCGAGACCAACGCTCTGACCACTCGGCCATGCTGCCTCCTTTTAAATAAATTAAATTAGCCACTAGCTGAGACTGAATTTGTTCCGATTTCGATTAGTTCAAATTCAGTTTCTCGGCCATGTTTGTAATATAGCCAACTGGTTTGCCTCCTTGCCAGTTGGGATTCTTAATCCATTTATGTTTGATTTATATGATTTAGTTAGGATTTGTAAATTGAGCTGAAAAGCCCTGTTGAGGGAGTCTCAATCATGTATGTATGTATGTAATTAATTACATGTATCTGGCATATCAAGAAAACATAGAATTAAGTATTTTCAATTTGTATTGAGGTCTAATGGTTTTTACAGCAATTCATAATTAATATTAAAACAAATCTATTTTGGATACAAAATTTCATCTTTTTCTTATTAATTTTTCATTAATTCCAGACTCAAACTTGTGTTTTTCAAATTTAAATAAGTAATAATTCTAAATATTTCCTTTTTATTCAACTGAATTGGGCTTCCTGTGGTAATAGACAAACAAAAATTGCTACTATCAAGCTTTTATTTGCATTTGCTTAAGGGTTTGTAATCTTTACCCTTTAGTCTCCTGAAAAATATACTAGCAAGCTTAGTCATCTTCATTAGAGAATATTTATTCCAATCAATAAGTTAATTTTGTTGAGTGAGATTTGGCCTAAATTCTCCAAAACTGAACCTTTTGAATTTCCCTCAACTGGATATATAACATAACAAGATTTTATTTCTGATTTGACAATGTTTTTGATATATCAAGAGAATAGAATGAAACAGGGGTATAGTTGTCTTGACACAAGCAATTTTGATTTAGTTAATATGTGTATAAAAACAGTTCAATAACATGAAAACAATTTAGTAAGAATTATTTTATTTGTAATTAATAATTGAATGACATACATTAAAACTGAATTTAATGATTTAATGTATATGTAGTTATGTAGTTAACTATAGCTCATGTTTCTGATACTGTAATTTCAAATTTGAAGAACATAAACAATTTTTTACAATTTTAAAAATGAAGAACTTAGCTCATGATTGCATGAAAAAGTCATAAGTTGTCATATTTTGATAAATGATTCTTATGTACATAATGTTAATTTATAGGAAAATGCAATACTAGAAATTGGATATATCATAAAATAAATGTAATATTTCTATTAATAATATTTCAATCCAAGTTCTGTGTAGTGCTTTAGCCTTGATTCCAGTGATTTTTTTAGAAAATTGAATCTTGTACATAAAAAAAATCTTTACAAATTTATATCTTTGAAAGGTAACTGATTTATTATGCTGCTAATTCAACCAGGGCCACTTAGATGAACTGATATTTAATCAATTTATTGCAGCTCTCAACTCTACATTGTTATCAGCGTGTATGAGAACACTATAATTTGAGTTTTTAATTCAGTTATTAGTTCTAAAGTATGTATGGTTTTACTGGTTTTTGATTGGTCACTATAATTCAAGTGGCCCCAATTAAAGCACTGTAAGAAGATGGGCTGTTATCATTTGACACATGATTTTTTATGTGTGTACATGTATATATTGTGTATATGTCACAGGAAATATTTTTTTAAACAAACATTTCATATTCTTCATCTGCATTTTTATTACTTTTGTTAATCTATTGTTTTTTTGTTTTGTGTTTTTTTTTGTTTGTTTTTTTTTTTTTGTAGGATGTAAACACTGAAGTGTGCAAGCAGTTATTTTCTTGACTGTCAACATTTTCAATAATATCAAAACATATGAATAGGTGGCGGTTTCTTTTTGTAATGCTTTATGTCTTAGACAACCATAATGAAGATGTCAAAAAGGCATTCTAAATAATGAATTTTAACTTTTTCATGTTTCTGGCATGAATTTATAAATATAGTGTAAAAATTATTTTATGCTGATGTCATTGTGATAGCATGATTGTATTTGTAAAAAATACTCCAATTTGTTTATGACTTTTAAAATATAAATTAGCTTCACATCATAATGATAAAAAATAGAATTATTATTTTTTTGGTAATAGAGTTGCATTTGTTTATGTATTTATGACCAAGATGAAAATTGGATTGTATGTCATTTTATCACTTCCAACAATAAATTTAGCCCCTTAGTTGACTTCAAAAGAACTCATCAGTGGTAAAAATATACTAAATGTGCATTTATCAGCTAATTCAGCAAAAAATATGACCACTGTCTTGTTTTTCATCTCGATAAATAAATAAGTTATTGTAGCATGTATTGTTTGTTTATTGAGAAATGCATTTGTTGATATTATAATAAAGAACTCTGATATTAAAGTAGTGGTTTATAGTAGTTTTGCATGGTTTTGCAGGGGTGGATCCAAGGGAGGTGCGTTGAATGCGGTTGATCCCCTTTTGGACAATGGTGATAGCCTTTCACAAATAAACACTTTTTTCATCAATAGTTTGGGTCGAGAAAGCGTTAAAACATACCCCCTCTTTAAATATGCTGCCTGAAGTCTTTATTTAGTTGCTGGTGTTTACACACATTGAAGTATCCAAGAATGGGCTTTTTTGAAAACGACAAAACAATATTGTCATCATAGTTCCAGGCAGCTTCGATCGGCGCTTCGTTGTAATATTTCAAATTCAGGAATCGAAAATCAGTGACCAGTTTTCTACGAATATTATTTTGGAATCAGTGACCGGTTTAGCTAGATGTCAATCATGTCTTTATTTAGTCGCTGGTGTTAGAACACAAATTAAAGAATCCAAGAATTGACTTTTTGAGAACGACAAAACAATAAGCCTTCAGATCGTCATCTGATTGAGGCAATGATTCGGTGTCACAAATTCAGGAGGCTTTTTGAAAACGGCAATACACAAAATTTTAATAGTTTGGCCCTGACTTTTTTACGAATATCAGCACTTTTAGTGGAATGGCTCGTTTGGATCTCAATGAAGACTTTATTTAGTAATGTGGCAGCTTCGCTTCGTTGTAATTTCTGAATTCAGGAATCGATAATCAGTGACTTTTCTACGAATATCACTTTGGAATGACCGGTTTAGATGTCAATGAAGTCTTTATTCAGTCGCTGGTGTTAGAACACAAATTAGAGAATCCCTGAATGGGCTTTTTGAAAACGACAAAACAATATATTCATAGTAATCCAGGCAGCTAGCTTTGCTTCGTAGTAGATATCAAATTCACGAATCGATAATCAGTGACTGCTTTTCTACGAATATTACTTTGGAATGACCGGTTTAGATGTCAATGAAGTCTTTATTTAGTCGCTGGTGTTAGAACACAAATTAATGAATCTCTGAATGGGCTTTTTGAAAACGACAAAACAATATATTCATAGTAATCCAGACAGCTTCGCTTCGTAGTTGATATCATGTTCACGAATCGACGAATCGACTAATAAGATGCACGGATCGTAAAGAACATTCACGATTCGTACGAATCGACACGAATCGTACGATTTACAGCCCGGGCCCTGATGGCCCTGAATGCAATAACCACAGGGTGACCAAGCAGTGCTGGTGTATGCAATAACCACAGGGTGACCAAGCAGTGCTGGTGTATCAATAACCACAGAGTGACCAAGCAGTGGTGGTGGTGTGTACAATGAGATAAGAACCACAGGAAGACCACACATAAGCGGCAATTGATATCTTATTCTAATTAGAATATTTAATTTTATTCTAAAGAGGATATATAAATATGCACAATTTGTGCATATAAATAAGATTCACAGTGCATATTAATAAGATTCGCAATCTCTGCATATCAATGAGGTTCACGATCTGTTACGAATCGTAAACCACCGGTTACGAATCGACTCGATTCGTGTGTATTGGACATGTCTGCCTGTCTTGGGCTTCTTTCCTCTTCATTGGCATAAAATATTCCCATCATCTCTGAGAAAGTCAAGAGCAACTCGGTAACTTCTTCTGGTGTATTTGGCTGTTTGGTTAGTTGCAAGGCTACTTGTAGTAAGGCCTTCCTGTAATCACTGCATTTCAGTTTGTCTTTGCTTAGGGATAGCTTTTTGGTTTCATTTAAAACAAGGAGGGCATTGACATCTGTTAAGTGATAGGGTAGTTCTTGAAGCAGGTGTGTAATATGATTCAAACAACAGTGTAGGGGCTCAAAAAAAAGAACTTCATAGTGCTTGAGATGTAAATCTTCAAGTGAAGAATTTGTGCCAAAGAGTAATGCTGGGACTCGACTTGTCCCTCCAAGGATGTCAGTAAGCCTCTCCTCAAGTTCTGGTTTCAGTCCACTGTCATCTTCACCTCTTGCTTGAAGTTCACTTCTTAACTGATTGACTTTGAGATTCTTAAAGGGGTGAACTTTGTCTCTCTTTCCTTCTTTTCCATCTAAAACTAACTTAAGTTTTTCTTCTAGTGTTCTATAGCTTCGGTAAGCCATATAGTCATATTCTCCAGCTCGCCTCATGTCACCATCACAACCTACACAACCACGATGGCCACCCTTTTGAGTTCCATCTTCAAACTCGATACTTGGGTTATCCCCATTCATAAACCTCATTTTGTCATAGATTGACACACCTTGCAGTTGTATTGGGCGTGAGAGATTTTCAAGGCATTCTCTTCTTGTTGGAACAAACATCAGCTGACTTTCAGTAGTATCCTTACTGCAACCCATCATGTACAAATAGGGTTGTTCAATGACAGATTGCACATCTACATGACTTCCACTTTTATCCTTAAATTCCTTGCTGCTAAGATGGATTGCAGGGTCATAGAGTTCTCGTAGTAAAAATAGCATTACCCCATGATTACCAATATCGGAGTGGTCATGCCAGATGAGCCAGTTTCGTGTTCGCTCAACTGTTTTTAGTTGTTCTTGTGGTGGTTGACATCCGACTTCATGTTCATTTAATTCCTTCAGTCCTAAGACTGCATCCTCATCCACCATGTTGGCATATGAGTTATCAGACTTTATCTTCAAAAATGTGCTATTGTTATTGTTTTGCCTTTCTACTCTTTCAATGGCCTCTTTTTTTGATTCAAAGCCTTCATTTAATCTCCTCTTTTTCCTTGAGGCAAAGGACACTCGTTGCGAAAGATGCGATGAGACATCAGACTTGGACCAGATTTCTTCAATTGTTCTTTTTGTGGCTCTTTTTAATTCCCTATTCTTCTTTTTCCTTTCAGCAGGAGATGGCTTCTTACTAAGTCCTGACTCTGGCACAAGAACCAAGATGTCAGCAAGGGATTTCCCAAGTTTTTCTTCACATTCTTTATTATATTCAGAATATATATGCTGGCCAATTTCTTTCAGCTCACATCTTTTGGGTTTTTTCAGTGGAACACTTGAAGTGTCTGCTTTGGCCTTCCTCTTTATATTGGTAAAGGGTGAGGTTTTGCTGAGTGATTTTCTGTGTTGCTTAGGAATTGGAAAGCTCTCAGCTAGGGTTGGATGGAATAATTGACAGCATTTACACTCTCTTAAACTGTGCATTTGCTTTCTTGTAAGTGAAGTTGATGACCATTTTGTGCATGAGAAAAATTCCAAGTACTACTTTTTTCTCTCTGGTCCACTCCAGTCACGGAACAGCTTGTCAATAGCTCTGATCTTTTTCAGAAAGGTACCTGCATGATACATAGATGAAAGCTAGTAGCTATAGCATATTAAGATAAATGTTGTTAGTATTAATTAATCCTTTTTGCTATAATTAAGTACTGGCTCAAAAAATTATAATGCTCTGCAGCTCCATGACCAGTGAGTCAATTTTGCAGCTATCTATATCTTAGGCAAAGTCCCTTCAGTGTTATATATTTACTATATGCTATCTCTACAGGTCTTAAAGTCTTATGTATTTGTGTTATGCAGTGTTGTAAATAATATATTTGTTTGAACAAAATAAACATGATTGACTGATTGATTGCATAAAATGCTACAAAAAGGTTAGCTTACCTTTGTCCATTTGAAAAGTTGGGAAATCTTGAAAATTGTTTGCATACAACTTATATCTTTCATCATTCACTCGATTTTCAAATTTTTTATTGTTCTCACCATTTCCCTTTTTAACAGTATTCAAAGCAAGTTTTCTTGTATTCCAGATATAACATCTAGCAAATCCACAATTTATTACAACAGACATCTTGTCCAAAAAAGACAAGATGTCTTTTGAAAATTGAATTTCCCGCTGATTTTCTCGCGCATGCCTCTAAGGGAATACTGCTTACCACAAAGAAAGTCGTTTAAATATCTTTATTAAACAAACTAGGTCTCAAAGAGTACATTTTTGTTCCATAAACAACGAGTAGCAAAAATCATCAGACTGACAATTTAGTACTTAATTGTTCAAAAAGAAACACTTTTACATTGAAATTACATCAAAACAGTTGCATTTGTTATATATATTGGCCTTCATGATCCCAATAAGTAAAAAATATAGCAAATTTAAAGACTTTTACGAGTTTGAGTTAATTTTCGAGTTTTTTGTCCGCCATTTTGTTTTAGGGGCAAAATGTCCTAGCCCTCTCCTCACTAGTGTCTGTTTTTGTTTGATTATTAGACTACTTACTGTACACCCGAAGGTGGAATTTTGTCTTTCGAATCACGCGCGCAGTGTCTGATGGGAGGAGATCAGAAATCAAAATGGCTGACTAATAGAGAACATCTGTCAACGATAAAAAATTGCTTCTCCGGCCGCGAAATTATCATTATGCTTTGTGCTAGCAACAGGGAATTCTTAAGAAAAGTCAAGGGAGAAGGAATGTAGTTGGAGATTAGGGTTTTATTTTAAATCCCGATGACAATTGAGTGAAATGGGATAAGTAAAGACGATGACTGAAGTTTTTCTTGAAATTTTACATTTTATTGTACATAAAGTCCCATTCTCCATTTAGAACGTTAAAGTTGGGTTAACATATTAAACAAAACCGGTGTTACCTTATGTGTAGATTGGAATCTCGGAGCCGGAAAGCGTTACGTATGTTGCTTTTTTCAATGTCACGTGATAAATCACGTGACCTATGTATAACTATATAGATAGTTCAAAGAGATAGGGTATGTTGAGATGCTAACGTGCGCAAATTTTCATAATTTTATCTTGCAACCACACATTTTTACACACAAAAAAGTGCTAAAAAGCCGATTTTGGTGTTGACCCAGGCCTTAAGTAGCTTGAGCATCTCTAGAACACTAAATTAGTGCACAGAACCTGATTTCCAGGCAAGTTAGGCAAAATTTTGGCGCTTTTTCAAAATTGCCTAAATTGCCCAAATTTGAGATTTTTCAAAAGGCGCGCGGTCATCGAAAAATGTCAAAATTGGACCCGACTGGGATTTTGGATTTTTGCAGCCCAAAAGGCAGAAGACATCTCTAGAACACTAAATTAGTGCACAGAACCTGATTTCCAGGCAAGTTAGGCAAAATTTTGGCACTTTTTCAAAATTGCCCAAATCTGAGATTTTTCAAAAGGCGCGCGGTCATCGAAAAATGTCAAAATTGGACCCGACTGGGATTTTGGATTTTTGCAGCTCAAAAGCCAGAAGACATCTCTAGAACACTAAATTAGTGCACAGAACCTGATTTCCAGGCAAGTTAGGCAAAATTTTGGCGCTTTTTCAAAATTGCCCAAATTGCCCAAATTTGAGATTTTTCAAAACGCGCGGTCATCGAAAAATGTCAATATTGGACCCGACTGGGATTTTGGATTTTTGCAGCCCAAAAGGCAGAAGACATCTCTAGAACACTAAATTAGTGCACAGAACCTGATTTCCAGGCAAGTTAGGCAAAATTTTGGCACTTTTTCAAAATTGCCCAAATCTGAGATTTTTCAAAAGGCGCGCGGTCATCGAAAAATGTCAAAATTGGACCCGACTGGGATTTTGGATTTTGGAGCTCAAAAGCCAGAAGACATCTCTAGAACACTAAATTAGTGCACAGAACCTGATTTCCAGGCAAGTTAGGCAAAATTTTGGCGCTTTTTCAAAATTGCCCAAATTGCCCAAATTTGAGATTTTTCAAAACGCGCGGTCATCGAAAAATGTCAAAATTGGACCCGACTGGGATTTTGGATTTTTGCAGCCCAAAAGGCAG